>UYYF01004429.1:0-14762 GCA_900618365.1 Thelazia callipaeda
AAAAAAATATATATATATATAAAATGAAAATAATTAATTTATATCATAAGTAAAGTTGATATAACTGAAAAGTTAAATAAATGAATGCAGATAAACTTATAGGTTTGAGATTGCTTCAGTCCTTTGCTTAGTTCTCTTCTTTTTAATGAGAAAAATAATTGCCTATCAATGCAATAGTTTACTGGATCTAGATTAATTATTAATGTAAACACTTGACTTTAGATTACACCAAGTTTAGTTTCATAAATTCAGTTATTTCTGATGTTATGTTTACGTTTGGTAGTCAAAACACAAATGTAGCAAAAATAAACCGCGAAAAAATTCAAAAAGTATATTATGCTATAACTGACAAAGTAAAGAGGAAGAAGGGATATATACATATATATAACACTTGACATGATATCTATCTTAAATTATTCAGGTTTTGACAATTATACAATAAATTAATTCTAGAGTTTAATCTCATTTTAAAAATATGGTACAAATAAATAGTGGACACATGTATATTTAATGGTCAAATTTGTATCAATCCTTTGCATCTTTTTTTGCTAAAAATTTGCATATTTTAACTAAAGGAAAGAAGAAAAAGTCAAATATGAAACAGAACCTAATTGCTAAAATTATGTTTTCGATATTTTAATGAGATCTAATCTTTTCCACAATTTGCGAGAAGCAATTCTTTTCCTTCCTTAATAACGTTATTTCTAGGGGGAAAAAAGCCAAGAATTTTTCAAGGTAATTAGAGAAAAATCAAGAATTTTTCAATCAAATTTAATTCTGATTTAATCTTTAATGCAAAAATATTTTGATTTAAAATTGATTTCTAATTTAATTCAAAACAAACTTTGTAATGTAAATGCGAGTACTCACATTATTTATAGTTTGCTGATTGATAATTTAAGCATTTTCTGGTACTTTTCAGCTAATTAATTTATCACAACATTTTTCTACTTTTGCTGCTAACAGATTTTTATTCATTTCTTCAACTTGATTACTAGCTAAAAAGTTTGCTTCGCAAAGGCTTTTGCTAGAAGTGGTCAAAAATTTCTGATTTCAATGTTAAAGCAGTAATATTGGCACGAAAATGGAAAACGAACTTATTCAAAATAACCAAGTGGGAATGACACGGCGATGATTATATTATCCAAGCAACTGACATCTATCTTTATCATATCAAACTTTGGGAAGGCACAATTTTTGAGTAATCAATTTGATCGAGTAGAAACTGACAGAAATTGTTGCTTCCGGAAGATTTTAGATTATTTTCAGATTTGTAAATCTTTTAGATAAAAACTATTTATCCGTTTGTCCTTTCATTTATCTTGCAAATAAAGAAAAGAGGCACATTAGAAGACCATTTGTGATGTTTTAATAGACGTAGTAGTTCCGGAAACTGCTTCTTTATACAACTATACGTAATTTAACTAATTATTAGTATAGGAACTAATCATACTGAGATATAGCTTTATCTCTACAAATGCAATTCTTATAAATTATGATGTGCTAAAGCGTTTTTTTAATAAAATTGATAATGAAGTTGCAATGTGGTAAAGCGAAATCGACGCTAACTTAGCTTTACGTGTCTAAAATATAAAATTGAAAGAAGTTTACTCGTTCATTAACTGAAGATTCGTTTATGCGCCATTTTTGATACGATGACTTGTTGCCTACGATACTATAAAATTAGCCTCCATAAAGTTTAATTTTAATTAAAATATGAAAGGTATTGACCTTTCATGTTCTATTTAAAACTAAACCTTTCGTGTTTTATTTATTTCTTAAACAAACAAAAAAGTGATTAAAAGTTCGATGATTTTAATAACGTTTTCATTTAAAAAAAATACTAATACTGTGCCTGTGAAAATTTTCAGTCTATAAAATTATTTTTGATCAAGTAATCTTAAAGTTTATTATGTTCTAAGATTGAAAATGGAAGGGATCACTATATTTAGTTTAAAAAAATAGCTTGAAATTAATTTACCAAATTTGAAATACTTATTTTTCCAAAGAGCTATTTGTATTAAAATTCAGCGCAGAAAAATGCATACTTCTATAATATTCATAATTTTTGAAATGTTCTCGTAATTAAAGTAATATAACAGCTTCAATCGTACAAGAAAAAATCGTTTTCTGAAACAGAAATTTCGATGGTAATGAGTATTTTTGTGTACTTTTTAAATTACATGAATTTTTAGCGATAAAAATTTATTTTTTAGTCTTTGTGAAGTAATTATGATTTTATTAAAAATTTTGCACTTCTTTATTATTCACAACAATTGTAGTGAAGCTATTTAGTTTTTTGTTAATAAATATATAAATATATTTAAACCGATGTTTGGGGGAGTTATTGATTGCAGTTACTGTTTCAGATTATTGTAAAGAGATGAAAGGCAATTTAATACACAGTAATAGATAATTTTGGTAGGAGAAGTAGTAAGTCAAAATATAACTAAAAAAAATTGGAATTATTTTTTGAATATAAAAAATTCATGCCTTCATGGACATGTAAAAGTAATCATCTACGTCAAATCAACCAACTATAAAATCAATTATATTAAATCAAAAAGCAAATAATCAACGCAAATAATCCATCAAAATGTTCACAGATTTGTTCTAACGGAATCGATGGTTCGACAATGATCACTACATTTCAAATACTATACAAAGCTGACTTTTGAATTTGATATATTTTGTTGCAAATTTTACGCTGCCTATTAATTAATATTTAAAAAAGAATAGAATTTATGTCATTCAAATGCAATGCTTAAAAAAGATTCTGTGCAGCTTGAATTTTTTTCAGCTTTGTTTGTGCGATATTTTATGGAAAATTTTTATAATTTGTTTCCGCAATAGCTTTTCTTTTACGGTATTTTTTTGATTAGATTAAGCATGAAAATAGAATAAAAATATGAATTTCAGCAATGAACGAACCCTTCCTGAAATTAGTTAGAAGAATAATTTAGTGCATAAAGGATAGCTGGAACTTGTCATTAGCAGCAAACTGAACTAACTAAGTACTCAAATATCATTTATAGCTCAATTTTAAAATTTAGTATACTACCCACTGCACTAAAAATTAGAAAATGAATTTGCGAGTAAAATACTTCATTTGTCTTTCATTTTAATACTTTTATTAAAAGACTGCAAGGGAAAATGAATATAAAAGAGCAAAGGAAATTCATTGACTGCGCACAAATAAATATGATAATTATTGAATAGACTATTCTAAGCGATTTATAAAAAATTTTGCAGTCTAATAATTGAAATGCTTCTGAATGTTTATGACAATATTATAATTTTCGATAATTAACACTCGTGGATTTACTGCACTGCCAGTATGTAAACATCGCATTTAAATTAAATAAATGTCAAATGAAGCTAGCGAATAGCTGCTGGCAGTTTGAAGGATAAAAAAACTGAAAAGTAAAAAAGTTATTACATATATGCAAAAAAAAGCTGCTATATCTGCGTTGTCACTCATGTAAGCAGTATTATCTGAGATGAGCCATTTTTTAAGATTATTTACAAAACTATTCAATAAAACTAATGATGTCAATTTTAAAGATAAAAAGTGAAAAAAAATTAGAAAAGATTTTGATAATTTTTAACTTCAGAAAAAAAATTAAGATTTGCTCCCTCTTCACAAATAGAACAGAATAAATTTTGAAAAAATTTTTCAAACTATGTTTTGCATACTTTTTCTTATTTGAATCTAACAAATAATGCTTTAGCAAGCCGAAAAATTTTTGCATAAATTTGTAATTCAAATTTTTCATTCAGTGCTAAAAACTGATTCAAAATTGGCATTAATTGACAATATTTATTTATTTTATTATTTCAAATAAAATAAATGCTCGAATTAAATATCAATTCTTACTTATTAATAGTTTATTTCAAAGCTTTATTAGTTTTTCATTTTTTATTTTACAATTTTTTAGTATAAGATGCAAAACAATTAATTATTTAATTACACAGGTTATGAGCGATAATTAATTTTAATAGGAATGATTAAATTTTTATGGTTTTAGCTACTCATTTTTCCATAAAGCAATTCATTTAATGACAATAAAAACACAAAATCTTAAACAGATTAAAAAATGAATTCAAATAATCTTGAAACACCGTGTATCTGCTTAATTTTTGGCACTGTTTTAGTCATTCAAAATTCAGCAAATACAAAAGCAGTTTATTGGAACTGGCTACTTCACTGTGCATATTACGTCAAAATCATGAAAAGTAATTGTGATGGATCAGTGCACATTAACTTTCAATAAATATATAATTAGTTGATAGACATAGATATCTTCATAAATCTATCTGGAATTACAAGAAAGTTAAAATGAATGTAAATTATTTTCCCGTAATGAGTAATTCATGAAGAAAATTATTTGATATCACATAATCAACTGAATTCTAAAATTAATATTTGACAGGATATTCAATTTTAATTATAATAAAACTTTTGAGATTTTAGTTTTCTGTTCAAAAAGTATGCAGTTTTTTGTTTAGAAACTTTACACTCACTTACAAGTAAAGATCCAAATTTTACAAAAGTATTTGTTGTCAATTTTTAAGAGAACTTTATCTTTACTGTTGCAAAGAATGATGGATTTGTTATAAGCATAGTTTTCAGTAACTAAAATGAAAACTTTATTGAACGGATTTTCAAATCTACTCTTAAATTCAAATTTCATATTCTTTAAAGTTTTATTTGAGGACAAAAATTACACAAATTAATTACAAATAATAGTTCTTAAAATAGTTCGGAATTAAGAGTTTTTTCTATCGTAACCAGTAAAATTTAAATTTGAAAAAAGACTGAAAATACATGCAGTCAAATGCATACAAGTATTTTATACCAAATAGTGTAAAGCTCGTTTTTTCTGGTACTTCGATTTTTAAAATTTTTGGAAGAAAAAATTTTGCATAGGAATTTTTGAAATCAATCATCATAATGTTCTTGAAGTAAGAAGCTGTGGTAAGTGACTAAAGAAGATAAAAGGTTGAACAAAAATGAACTGGCTGATGATGGATCAAGCTGGAATGCAAAATAATTGAAATGCTAAAATGAAATTAGTAAAATTAACTTCCTACCAGAATAGAGAACAATATTGAGCTCTGATAAACAGCTGTTTCTCTTCATAACTACACCTTATATCTATCTATCTATCTATCTATCTATCTATCTATCTATCTATTCCTTTACAAACAAGCTATTAATCATTAATCACTAACTTAATGGAAATTTCCAAAACAAATACTCGGAAAAGTTGGCTTTTAATTGATTTTAAAAGTGCCGAAAGAGCAATTTTGTTATTATTAAGATAGTTTGCACTTCCGATTTAGATGTCAAGAAAAATGTTTACGCAAACAGACAACAAAATGGATTGGTTCATTTTAAACAACATTTAAAATTTAAATTTATGCATCACAGAGGAACTGTATTCAAAAATGAAAATCTGTATGACAGTTGAAGTAAGACAACATTTTGTAGCATAAATAGAAAACTTTTGATGTTATCTTCAGATGGATTCAAACTTCTAAATAATGATAAGTTGGGATGATTCCGCTAGTAAGTAATAAAGCATTATACTTCTTCATTGCAACTGCACTTCATATTGTGCTGTATGAATTGAAGATTCTTTGTCTGCGCATATTATAAACATTACCATAACTCAAGTTGTTATTTGTCAGTGCTGCACTGAAATTGTTTTTTCATATCTTTGCCTATCACAATTTAAAGCAAGTACGAGTGTATGACAATTGATTGCAGTTTATGATCTAATAAGTTTCATATAATTTACACTGATTGCTGTCAGAATTTGAGAAGTTTGAATTTCAATAATTTCTTCAACAATTTATATTTCTTGCATTTCTGTCCGTCTATTTGTTTGAACATTTGACAGTCGCTACTTTTCAATTATTAACTATGGCATATAAAAGTTTTCAATTACATAAGTATAGATTTTCATATGGTATTTTCGTCATGAAAAATAAGTGTTACTTACTTAATTTATTATGGAATAGGCCAGAAATACACTCAGCTCTGAAAAAATTTTTGATCTCTGAAAAACCATTCTATCAAGTAAATCATTATATGATTATGATTTTTTGCGAGACAAATATAATACAAATGAATTCAACGTAAAATGCCAAAAAAAAAAGATTAATATTGAAGAATAATTAATAGTAATAGTATTACTACTCATAAATAGTGAGTGAGTGAGTGAGTGAAGGTGTCATCGATACGTGATATGTGATATTCAGGATATGTCAGTTTGAAGTATGAAACAATATAGACATCCAATGAAGGTTCTGTTACTACCCGTGATGTTTAATTAAGCAATTTCTAAGAGCTATGATATTTGCCATAATAAAAAATAAATTGCTAAATAAAGGCTGACCAAATATAGAAAAATATTCTTTACAATAAATAAACTATAAATAATATTGAAAGAAGCTTGTGCTAAAATTTAGGAAAAGCAAAAAGCACAGACCAGACTAGCAGAAATTCAGAACATTATGGTAGATTCTGATTTTTGGAAAAAGTTCAACACATCTAATTTTTTGGGTTGTTTTTAATTTTACGTAACACATAATGATAAGAAATAAATTTGGGATCAAATTCCTAGTGATAAATCAGACTTTTATCAGATGACGTATTGTCGAACTGTTCGTGCTCATTAATACTGTCTTAACAGTATTCTTTTCGCAAATGAATCTGTACATCTTTATTCTACTCAAAGTACTCTGGCAAAGAGATCATAATCAGTGTGATTCTCATTATTTGAAATTGCTTTTTTGTGCAACTCATAATAAATTGTTAGCAGCATAAATAAGTGTTACTCACTTAATTTATAATGTATAGGTCGTTTTTCCGGAGATAAATAGGAATTGAGATTAGCAGCATTTTAGGTAGACGAACTTGCATTAATTGTGGTAGACTTGCTGAACTGATGTGTCCGGAGTGTTTTCTGACTCAAGAAGTATTCATTGCAGAGGTTATGATTACATTTTACTACTGAATATCAGTTATCTGTTTGCAAGTTTTCTTTTCAAATTAATAATTCAGCTGAATTCAGCTTATCCTATCATTAATCGCTTGAATCAAGATTTTAATTTCATTCTGTTGAATTTTTTGGTTTTTAGGTGACTTATTGTGGTATATGTTATGAACGGACACACAGTGGTTTAGATCACCAAACGCAAGAGTTTCTCGTAGGTACGAGTAATCTATTTTCCTCTTCGAATTCTCTTTCTCTGTTTCGCAGAATGCTGGTACCTGAAATTAAATTGCAACTTGCATCTGTTCTTTGCATTGAAACATCCCATTACGTAGCATTTGTACGTGCTCTTTTTGCGAATAAATGGACGTTTTTTGATTCAATGGCCGATCGAGTGGGTCTTTCAGATGGCTACAATGTTCCACAGGTTATTTTTATTCCATACAGATTTATCATGCGATTATCATCAAATCTTCGATCACGCGTAATGTGAAAATCAAAATGTGGAATAATTTATGTACATTCCTCTCTAATCTCACTGGCACTCAGTCAGCTTAATGGGTGTGCTTTTTGTCACATGTTATTAAGCATGACAATTTTTGAAATTACTAAGTGATTGTAGCATGCTTTATATTATCTTGTTTTGGGTGCTATTGTATGAAAAGATGATGTCAAATTGGTTAAGTGATATGAGTTGGTTCAAAAGGTATCATTCAAGAAGGTCACTTACTGGACGTTATAAGTGATCCCGAATTAATGTGCTTATTAAATTGCTTCTGTACAGATGAAGAAATAAAAATGAAAGTCCAAGTTTGTCATAATTTTATTTCAGCAAAAATATAAATAACCCTTCTTTGAAAGTTTCTGATTTCAATTTTAAAAAGCATCACTGACCTGAAGAGATATGTTGATATCAAACGCAAAATGCACCTAACTATTAGTAGAATAATGTAACTCAAAAATTATCCCAACCATTGTTTCTAAGAAGTGTATATTCAGAAATGACTATTTTACTGAATTAAGCTTTAAAGTTTTCAAACTTTCATCGGATTCGTTGTTCGCTGTTTTAATGTTCACATTTATCATTACATGTTTAGATTTCAATCTGAGATTTAAAAGTTTGTAAGCCTTGTAACAGAAGCTGATCTCTTGATTATATTAAAGTGGATAGTATAGCATTTTCTTGAAGTTTGGTGTAAGAAAATATTGAAAAAAACTGCAATTATGTCTTAATAATTTTATCATTTATTGTTTATAATATATTTCTGAAATAGACTATACGTACATGGTTCTTTCTCATATTTCAACGCAAGGATGTGAATGTTTTGGTATCAACTTGTACCCAGTCAATGCCGATGTCATATAACTGTAAAGTAAGCATAATTTTGTTTACCTAGTGCTGAGATACTTTGCATAATTTATCAACAAGAATAACTGTTTATTTCAATACTGATTTGCATAAGCTTTACTGTAGCAATGGAAGATCAGACAAGTATTGTTTTGGTATGTAAAGTATGTTTATGAATAGACGACATGTGTATATGTATGTATGGAGCGGAAAGGAAGGAATATTTGCAATGAGTAAATGACTTTGTGATGGACGAGAATCGCTCAAAAATTGTGGTTAGAAGCGGACGCTCAAAGCGACACTTGAAGTAAGCGATGCTATAAGATGAATTTCTGCTTGTATGGTAATTACTTTGTCTTTGTGTAAAACTGCTAAAGTTGACGTTACGTAAAATTTGTCAATAGCTGCAAGAACTAATTGCTGATAGCAGTGAGGAACGAGCAAAGAAGCACTTTGTCCCATTCTCTTTTATTACGCGTTCCTTCACTGATTTTGCATGTATCATCTCAATTCATCTCTACTTTCAATACTAAAGTTGTCATCAGTGGAGTACTTCTATTACAACTACAAATTACTATTATTATTGTTATTATTATTAGTTATGCTTCTCGTTATCACTGATGTTTACATAATATTTTTATAGACCTTACCACAGGTACATGGCAAGCAGAGAGTCAGTGCAACAAACTATTGCTCAAGAGTTTAATAAAGTTTGTTTAGCAACTTTGCATTCATATTAATATAGTTCTATAGTAGTTGTTTTTTTTTTGAAATTCAATTTCTTTGTTGCTAATTTTTACTAATTAATAAACTCTTTCTAATTTCAACAATATGCTTCAGTAAGCTGTTTTACGTAAACTATATGAAAATCAGAACTTTGCATAAAAGCTAGTGACAACTATTTTTCATATAGTTTACGTTAAAATAATTGCACTGACTTGGATTTTTTTTCTGATGGCATATAGGAAAATAAATCAAGATGATTAAATAGTGGTTCTAGTGAACGACAATTTATACTTTCGTGTTTCAGCTTGATGTAGATGGTGATGGAATGATACCACTTAACGAAATTTATCACCTTTTAAATGATAACTTGAAAAGAAAACAAGTAAGTAAAACAAGTAAATAACAGTTGTGCAAAAATTAATTGCACTAAACAGAAGGAAATCATTGTTATCTTTTTTTGTAGGTTGAATTGACTGACAAGCAAATTCGTTTACTCTTGAAGGAAGCTGACAAAAACCATGACCTTGTTTTAGATCTCAATGAATTTTCCCAACTCGTATAATTTTGCTTTATATTTGCAACAGACTTTCAATTACCATACATATTTCTCATTGTATATGATTTAGATGCATTATTTTTTATAAGCAATATTTGACTTAAAATAATACATTTGTAATTACTAATTTCTATTCGAAAACAGGTAACATCCGCGAATGCACAAAAGAGTAAGCTGAGAAAATTAATGTATTCTGTAGCTGATACTATTATTGCAAAAACTGATCGACCAACGATACATACTTACATCGACGAATATAACTGCATACCTCCACCAGTTTTTATCTTGAGCATATCACTTTTACAAGTAATGTCATTCACAGCTATAAAATTAATTTCCTTTAAATAAAACTGCATAAACACCTTTGTTCATGTATAAAGTCATTAAAAAAGTAGATTCTTATAATGCTAATTTTGATACCAAGCTATTAATTTTACAAACTAAAAAGTCTTCTATATCACTTTCGTGTCAGACTTTACGAATTAATATCATTCAGTTCCTACAGATAGCTACTTTTGTATATTATACGTACGGACGACCTGAAAGTTTACTCACTTACTGTGCTGGTTGTTGGGTTGACGGAAGTGTTGGGCCATTATTGTTTGCACCACCTCTTCGCCATCAAGCATGGCGATTTATCAGTTACCAATTCATCCATCAAGGGTCCATTCCAGTCTATTTTTACATCAATTCTTCCAATAATTATACAGAGAAAGATTGAGCTCTTTGTTTTCCATATTTGTTACTTTCAATTACTGCGATATATGTCATTTTAATTTGGTTACAGAATGCTTCATCTTCTGCCAAATATTATATTTCAACTACTAATTGGCATACCACTCGAATTAGTTCATAAAATGTGGCGTGTGGCGATCATTTACTTATTAGCCGTCTTTCTCGGTAAATAATTCCAGTTATCCACGAAAGGTGCAAAATTCATTGTCGTATCTACACTTGTTTCTGATACGATCCCATACAACTGGAGCATAGATTACTAAACTAAGCTAACTATAATTAGTAGTGATTTAGAGGACTCCTGTCAAGAATTCTTTACAAAAATTGAAAATTGTTTTACACTTACTCATCAACTTGCATTTTCGAACTTAGTATTGGAATTTCTGATCCAATAATATAGGAGCACTCCTACAGTACACGCTCGATTCATCAGTATTCTTGATTGGATGTTCTGCTGGAGTTTATGCTTTAATAGGAGCACATTTTTCCAACCTCATCATTGTAAGCATTTTTTGTGGTCAAATATGCAAGTAAACTGTAATTAAAAGTGCATGGGAGTAAAGATTCAAGTAGTGGCTAAGATACAGTAATTTGCAACTAATAATAAACTAGTCTTTTATTCCATAACTAAGCAGTGCAATTTCTACTTTATTATCATTTTATGCTAAGCTCATTATTTTTTGACATCTTGCGACTTACACGCTATCACTCATTAAGAATTTCGATTTTTAAAACGGAATTCTGTTCTGAATGAGAATACACTATAATAATTATCGCGTTCATTTCAGAATTGGCACGAAATGCCCTATAGATTGTTTAGACTACTTACCATCAGCACATATGTAGTTCTCGACATAGCATCAACTATTTACCGGCGTCTTCAATCAGATGCATGTGACCGTATATCCTATACTGCTCATATTGCTGGCGCCGTTACTGGTATACTTATGGGCATTATCATTTTACACAACCTCAAGGTAAGCTGAAAAACTAAGTTCTGAACGGAAACCACCTCTAATATTTTTACTAAATTTCTGATGTTTTTACTTACTAATAATTTGAGCTTACTGCCTTTGAAATCAAAAATATTCAAATACAATTCAGGAAGACAGTTAATCCTCTTAAACGAATTACAGTTTATTAGACATTCTTACAGCAACAATTCATCTCATGTAAGATACAAAACTATTAAATAACAGACTTATAACGCAAACCAAAAATGTGTAAAAGTGATGAAATTTTGCACATCAGAAATGTTGACTTTACATTTAAGGTCTTATATTGGGAACGAATACTTATGATCATTTCACTTTTTCTGTTTGCAACTATATTCGTATTCCTCATCGCAATGGCTATTTTCATGAATCCTTCTTCGAAACCAATTTGGAATACTGAAAACTGTAGATATGAAGCAAATATTCTGGACGTTGATGAACTGTATACAGATTTCAGGGAGTACTAATGAACTAGATTTCAGTAATAACGGTGTGCATGGAGACTTCGGCCAATTATGCATGCAAAACTTACATTTAATTAAAAGTATATTAGTATGCAATTCTTGTAACACTTTTGCTTTACTGACGAACCCATCATAAAATATAAACAGAAGTCATATCGTTTTAAAACTTATTGACGCGAATAATAATTACAAAAAATATTTATGCAAAAACACTTTCCATTGAATATCTTAAGCAAATTATGGCTTTTTTCGTTACAACTACAATGATTAATTTACCAAATAGATATTAAGAATGAAAATTCCGAGGTCACAAAGCACTGACAGTAAAAAGAATCTCATGATACCTAAATAAATATGCATTAGAGTCTTAAAATGCATTGGTGAATTGAAACACAAGTGAGACTCTACTACTCAACATCTTGAAACTCTATGAAGCTATCTGTTTCTGAGAGAAACTTTTGGTATTTTTTATTCTTTACTTGCATTTTTTTTTGCACCAAAAAATCCTTAATTTTGCACCACTATTTTTTTTTTTGATTGGTTTCTTTTATTAGAAAACAGAAGTGACCAGGTAGTTGTAAATAACAGTTATATTAAGAAACATCTTTCCTCGCAATCAACATATGAAGGACAGGGTATTTCTTAATATATTTCACGGCCTTTTCATGAGTTACCATTGTGAAGTCGTTACCATTTACCTAAAATGATTATTTTCGTAGTTAATAAAATCATGAACAGATCACTAAAGATAAACCACATCCTCAATATCATCTGTTTTTCACAGATATATGATCAAATATAGACAAACACTAAGCTTCATAAATGACAACTTCTACTGTTTTTGCGCACTGCAAAAGAATGAATAATGAAGTAAAATGACAAAGAAGTCAAACTTATATCTGTTGAAAACAGGAACTGATAATTTAAATTCAAATTTTACATTGCTTACTCTTAGAATCTTGTCATGCTGACGAAGACCCGCGCGTTCTGCTGGTGAATCGGATTCAATCTGAGTGATATAAATCCCCTAAAACAAAACAAATCAGTTACATATGCAAATATTCAAATTACTAATAATAAAACAGAAGTCAAAATAAACCGTGAATAACATTGAAAGCAAATAAATAATAAATTGCAAATTCCAGCTGTAGATGAATTATTCATACGCTATCTGGATATGGATAATGCGCCCGACTGGGATCTTGATCAATACCTCCTCCAATTTTAAATCCTACACGAAGTACCTATAAGATTAAAATTAAGTAATGTTTTGCATGATACTTTTACTTTCCAAGTAGCAAGACCTACTAAAATATCTCCCTCCTCACTTATATCAAGGATAATTCCAAACCCTCTTCTTTACAAGCTTCACACATTATAAACGCTACCAATCAGTTTTAAATAGATTTGTACAAATCAATTACATTAGAAAACATCATTTCTCATGATTAACATATGAAGAGCAGATACTTCATCAGTACTTTTGTAAAGATCAAAGAAGATTAGTGAAAAACGCTGACACAACTTACAAAAGGAGTAATCTTTCTAACCTGTTGTCCGTTTTCGTCAATAAGGTGCTCTTTACGAAGTTCAACCGCAATGCTTAAGCATTCAATCGGTAAACCCGCAACATGTCCATACGCATTCATCCTCTCTACAATACTCTTTCTCTTTTGTATTGATTCAATGAATGCGTCAATAATTCACGAAAAAATGAAACGAAAACTCGAAATACAACTGAAATGCTTAATTACAAATAATAATTTTTACTTCTCACTTACTTTAGAGTTACGAACAAATTTCTACTTTGCACTGTTATTAGGCAAGTTTGAAATTTTCTTAAGAATTAAACAACTGGCGAATTGCTTTAAGGCGACCCTTCCAGCCAAAATAATGTTTAAGTGAACAAATCCGTTAAAATTCATTTTTTCTTAACCTGAAAAGAGAGCTTACGAGAAGAATTAGCCTAATTTATTAACTGACATTCTAAGATATCAAAAGAGAACACTCATTATTATTATTACTGCAAGCAAACTTTTCGAATTAATCTACTATTAACCTGCGATTACACCTGTTGGATGCCAAGTACTGATTAGCTAAAGAATGATCAAATTCACGTAAGACTGTACAAGTGTGACAAATACCTGACGCGATCGCACGAGTTATGCGTTATTTCAGACTTTGTTCTAAGCTAATAAACGTGATCATAAAAACTATTAATACGAATCAAAAATATCAAATTTAACGTGATGTAAAGTTAGTTTTGATACAATATACTAGGATATGACCAGAATTTAAAATCTCTAGCACAAATCAATTGAGACTGAATAACCGTACGAAAACAAGTCGTACTGCAAACTTCTGTAACTAACTCTTCAACAAATGATGACAAATTTCAAGTAGCAAAAGAGCATGTCAACCCAACCCAGCTAGACAATTCTTTGCAAAATAGTAATTTGTTGAACAAAATTGAGAATGTTTTCAGATAACATTTCGGCACCAAAATTGATTTCAAAAATTATCAGCTTCGGTGATAAGTTACTCCTTAAACATATCTGATAATCACGGATAGTCAGACTTGCTCTAAATGCCTTCATTACCACTACTCACTCATCTTAGCACTTCTCTGTTCAAATGTATCCGTTCTGATTCTCTACTATTCCATACATTTCCCTACAATGCCGATATGAAACTCTCTTCACCTCCCAAAACCTTTTACTCTCTCGCAAGAGTTTGGTAGCATTTATACCTCTCAATGTTCCACAGTAATCTCTAAAATGTCATTTCTGTACTGCAGATCTTTTCAAAACCACAATAATTTCAATTTCTTTTCTTTTACATATTTTAATCTTTTCATACACTTACCGGTGTCGATACGTGAGTGACAACTGCAATCAGAATAAAAGCGGATCGACCGCATATCATGATACACGA
>UYYF01004429.1:14772-42677 GCA_900618365.1 Thelazia callipaeda
TAGTCAGGACAGGTTAACAGCAGTAGAGACCGAGAAAAAGAAAAAATATGACTACTTGCTAATAAGCTTGGGTCAGAGACGAATTGCAGGGACAAAATAATTCCGTACGTGATGTGATGACTTGGGATACGATTGTATGAACTTCCACAAACGCTGTGCGAAGGAGATCAGTCTGTCTAATCACGTCGAGGCATACATTCAATCAATAGCTCTCAAGAAGACGCTCGAAAGCATCTTCTTCGACAGTCGATGTGGATTCCACAAGGACAAAGCGAGAACGATGAGTACAACAAATCTGAGCGCGGGATAAGTACTGCCAGAGTGCCAGAATACGGTGGGTCCGGTGGCGGAATCAATAAGGCGAGAACTAAAACTAACCTCCATATTTATTTAATTTTATGTATATAATTTTCTATATCAGTCTAGCGCTAAGTGACTTTTGATTAAATTCGTTGAGATCAAAGCTGAACAAAAATGATGCTTAAATCGAAAAACTAACGAGTACTCTTGTTCAAGTTGATAAAATAGAGCATGCAGAAGCTTGTAATGACTTGTAGAAATGAGAGCAGCAAGCATATTTTATTCATACAGTAGCAAACATTTTCAAATGATATTTTAGTCTCTGGAAAGTCAGTCAGTTATGAGAATTACACGGCTTCGATGATAAGTTCTTCCCCGATATGTCCATAAGTGATAAATTTTGATGGAAATTCCCACATTAATTTCCATGTAAGTGAGTCATTCTGAAATGTCTTCAGAATAAAGTGTCTTCTTCGAGAACTATCGTCTCTGTATTCCTTCAAAATCTGAAGTAAGCAAGAAGATAAAATTATCAAAAAAGAATAACATCAATAAAAGTACTTGTTGTAAAGTAAGCGAATTCATGATTACTTACTTTATCATCTGTACTTGATCATTTGTATGTGCTTTCGAGGATCTTAAAAAAATCAATCGATATTTTTGCATAAATTAGTTTTGAGATTAAAAATGTAACTTCTTCAACTGGAATCTTCATACAATTCGCTATTGTAGCAACAAGAGCGACAGACATCTCACAATGGCTAATACTGTCCAGAGCTCTCGGTAAGATATCTGCGATACAATTTAATTCTGTTACACCCTAAAAAAAACCACAGCAGGCATCTTTTTACTTTTCTGTTTGCTGAATCATCACGATGCAATAGTTTTGAGCACGTTTGTGATTCAAATTTTTTTACGGATTTATGGTTTACCTCTTTACGAACCATTCTTACTGCAATAAGAATTGCTACTATAGCAATAATACATAAAGCAATATTTGTCACAGCAGCAAGGTCACCAAGTAGAGCAACTGTCCCATACAGCATTTGTAATCGCAGACAAGCTTCCGCGAAAATACTCGCTGACTGAGGAAATTCGCCAGTATTTCATTTCTTTTTAATGTAAAAATTCAATTGATATGTGGTCTATAACAAAATTTGCATGTCTATATAAATAGGAATGTTCATACAGACTACTGATTTGAAGTCGCTACCTTTGAAACAACTTATGGAATCAGGTACGTCTTCCCTTTGTAGAACAGTGGTTCCTGCCCATCTAGGCAAATTTGCCTTGTTATTTTATAAGATCTGATCTAGGGAAGTGCCTCTTAATGAAGATGTGATAGATTTCATCAAGATTGTGCGGTTTCCAGTTGGGCAAACAGGAAACTATTTTCCCAAATTCGGCTTCAGATGGGAAAGTAACATGCACTTCATAATCTGTAATAAATTCTTCCAGATATTCGTTGTGTCGAATGTCATCGTCTCCTATTTCTTAGTTCCGTATCGTGGCCCAGAATCTTTGCTTTCTTCTACCTTAACAAGCTGCTGCTCCTCGGTTAGTTGCTTATAAAACGATTTTCTGAACAACTTAAATATAGCGTTTTGAATTTTGAACGCACATGGAAAATAACTTTCTATTTTAACTTTCATAACTCTGACACGCTCTTTCAGCATGCTTAGAGCCTCATGACCTGTCACGTTTTATGAGATTCATGCCCCTTATACACTTCTTGGCCTCCCTTATCTTCAAGTATTTTATCAGCTAATTACTGTTCTATGAGAGTTTTATAGAAGCTGTTCACACTTATCTCCTTTTCTATGCTTGCCTTCCACTCCGATGGCTTCTTCCACCTTATCATATCTTCATAGCATTATTGTATCACTTGAAGTTGCCTTGCAAGATCAGTCATTGACTGAGGGAGATTCTGTACGTTTGTTTACCACCCCAAGTATAAACGGCTCAACGCTCTCCGATGTTACTATCCGCGTCCACTTCTGGCCTATCGCACGTCCTTGGGCTTCTTGCATTAGTACAAAATACTTCTGCTTAACGTTTAGACTTATGTAACATATTTTTCTTGAATTATATGTCAGATATCTTGCAGTGACGAAAATGAATGGTGAAAAAATACACTGGAAATCCATCAAACGCTATTTAGCAAGATACAGTTGCTTCAATCAACATTATCTATACTAAATTTCGACTCGCTTAGAATGTGCCTTTGAAAATCAGAAAATGATTTATTTTATGACAGTACAGAATTACTCCTTATCTTAATTCAACTACACTTTAGACATACTGTTCTAGAATGCCACTCTCTGAATCGTTTTACTTTGCTATTTTGCCAAATTGAATCAGATCAATTGCACTCAACACGAATTGGCGGATTCTTTTCTCTTCCATTCTTAACTCTATTAAATATGTTCTTCTTCCCTCTAAAATTCTTTTGAGTTGGATCATTTGTGATCTTCGTAAGTCTGTGTCCTTGAACAAATAAAATTAACAGGAAGGTTGCATAACTCTGATTGACTAAATTAATATTTTATTTTGCGAAGAAAAGAACGTGGGAGGTGAATGTAGCAGTCAATATTAGGAAGCCGACTTGGCTAGACTCAGATGTTGCTTATTACTTGCAGAGAGTACTGAACACGGGATATCGTAAGCACTGTGACAAGGATTCACTGAAGCGTAATCAGAAATCAGTGCAAGACGTACTAAATACTCAGAATCGATGTATATGTCACTCTCCCAAGTTTACCATACAGTCAGTCTGATGTTCTCAAATGAGATATTCTAACTTCACAAGCTATGTTAGCTTCTATTCCTTTTCCAATTCCACATTTGTTAGCTTTTCACCGATACAACTAATCCAAAACAACGCTAAACTAATTCTTTTTAGCACAGAATAACCCGACCGCCTTTGAACTCGTAACTGATGCAAAAATCGATGAAGTGAGAAAAACTTCTGCATTTGATTATAATTGTTAAAATATTCTAAATTCGAGAATCTGCATAAATGAATAAACAAATCTGAAAAATTAAAACGTGTTTTTTTATTCAGAAAAAATGCAAATTGTTGTGTTAATTACATAAGAAGTATAAAAGAAGCAAGTCTTGTAACCAAGTCAGTTTTATGGGTGTAAGCGCATACGGAAAGGGACATTGAGAGGTGAAGATGGAGAGTACAACATTAGGAGAAACGGAAGAGGTGGTCAGCGAGTTACCGAACATAACTTATGTATCAGATATACCATCTGAAGCACAGCTCCAAATCCAAAGAAAGTATGGTCATGAAGGCGCACATCTAGAAAAGGGTAAATATGAAGGTCGGACCATGGGATTGTTTACTAGCGGAGGAGACGCCCCGGGAATGAACAGCGCTGTACGTGCTATTGTTCGAGTAGCATTGTATTTAGGTGCACGAGTATTTTGCATTCATGAAGGATATCAAGGTATGGTTGAAGGTGGCAAATATATTGTAGAAGCTACCTGGGAAACCGTCTCAGATATTATCCAGAAAGGAGGTACAGTGATTGGTTCAGCACGCAGCAAGGATTTCCGGGAACGATGGGGACGCTTAAAGGCAGCGGAAAATTTAATCCGTCACAAAATCACAGCATTGGTTTGCATTGGTGGTGACGGGTCTTTAACTGGTGCTAACATTTTTCGAGATGAATGGCCTGAAATAGTTGCAGAATTACTACAACAGGGACGTATCAGCAAAGATGATGCAGAGAAATGTAGATCAATTCAAATTGTTGGAATCGTGGGTTCAATCGACAATGACTTCTGTGGCACTGACATGACAATCGGGACAGATACTGCACTACATCGAATCACTGAAGCTGTTGACTCAGTCCGCTCAACCGCTCATAGCCATCAACGATGTTTTGTAATTGAGGTAACCTAAAGAAAAAGTAGATTGGATGCTTTTATTCGAATGCATAAATGAAGTGAACGGAACCATAAATACTAAAATTTTGGCGCAGCTACTTTGACTGAACATTCCACTTCCAGGTTATGGGACGTCATTGTGGATATTTGGCGCTAGCAGCATCTCTGGCATTAGATGCTGATTTCTGCTTTATTCCGGAATGGCCACCACCAACTCACTGGACTAAAATTTTATGCAAGAAACTAAAACAAATGCGTGATGATGGAAATCGAGTTAATATTGTGATAGTTGCTGAAGGAGCCATTGATCACAATGGCACTGCAATTACAACTGATATGATTCGTGATGTAATAAAGAAGAATCTTAAATACGATACTCGGATCACTATCTTGGGACACATTCAACGTGGTGGCAGTCCATCAGCATTTGATCGCCTACTAGGTTGTAGAATGGGAGCAGAAGCGACAGTAGCTTTGATGGAAATGGATGACAAAACAGCACCATGCGTAGTTTCTATTGATGGTAATCAGATGGTACGCATACCATTGATGAAATGTGTAGAACGAACGAAAGCTGTTCAGGTTGCAATGGATAAAAAGGATTGGGCTACAGCACTAAAGCTGCGTGGTCGCAGCTTTTGTCGAAACGTGGAAATGTACCGAACGTTATCCAAAATTCGCAAGCATGAACGACCAAGTGAAGGTTTTAATATCGCAATAATGAATGTTGGCTCACCAAGCGGTGGTTCCAATGCTGCTGTAATGAGTTGTGTTCGTACAGCGATCTTACAAGGTTGTGTTCCATATTGCGTTTACAATTCGAACGAAGGTCTAGCTACGGGTCAGCTCGTAAAGATGGAATGGAATGATGTGGCACTGTGGTCAGCAGAAGGTGGCTCATTTTTAGGTGCTCAACGTACTCTTCCAGATAACGACACCCTTCCGTTAATGGCGATGAATCTGACACGTTTTCATATACATAGTTTAATTATCATTGGTGGTTTTGATGCCTTTCATACTTGCTTGATATTAGCCCGAAATCGAGAAAAATTCCCTGCATTTCGGATTCCTATGTGTGTCATTCCATCTACAATCAATAATAATGTACCAGGAACAGGGTTTACTCTTGGCGCAGACACATCTTTAAATGAGATATGCAAAATGATTGATAAAATAAAACAATCAGCCACGGGTTCGAAGCGTCGTGTGTTCATAATTGAAACTATGGGAAACTACTGCGGTTATTTGGCGACGTTATCAGCAATGGCAAGTGGAGCTGACGCGGCATATATCTACGAAGAAATATTTGACGTACATGAACTGATGAATGATATACGCGTCATTGTAGAGAAGATGCAAACAGGTGCTCAACGCTACCTGATAGTGCGCAATGAAAAAGCATCCCAGAATTACACGTCAGAATTTATACGCCAGTTGTTTGCAGAAGAATGTAGAGGTGCCTTTTCTACTCGAGTTAACGTTCTCGGACATACTCAGCAAGGTGGCAATCCATCTCCCTTTGATAGACTTTTCGGAGCGAAATTGGGAGCGCGTGCTGTAGTTCATTTACTGGTTCAAATGAAAGAAATGAAAATATCAGGCCTTTGTAATTCTACTACAGCAACACTCCAAGGCCTAATTGGTAAGTACATTTGCTTGACACCGGTAGAGGAACTCGTAGATGACGCTGATTTTGCGCATCGTTTACCCATGGAGCAATGGTGGATGAAATTACGTCCCTTATTACGAATACTCGCCAAGCATGATGGATAATCGAAACTATTTCAAAATAAAACTGATTAAATAATTTAAACAGCCTCAGATTTGTGATTATCTAATATTTCTGTTTGCAAATAAACTTGAAAACAAAACAGAATGTCTTCACTAAGCTTTCGTTCAAAATAGAAGCCTAGTCCGAAAACATATTGCACTTTGATAAATCTCACATTTGAAACAGTCCAACTTCATTACTTTTATACCTGAACCTGACTGCAAGTTTCGACATATTAAGAGGTAGTTTTGTAAATAAAGTATAAAAACCTTTACTTGGGATCTTCATAATTTTTGAACTTATTCAAAGCTCTGGAATACAATTTACAGATCGCGAAACCATACTCTCAGTATATACTTGCAACCCATTTACTGCATTTAACTACATGGCCTTTACTATCTCCAAATTCTGAGTCCGCTGCCAGACTCTGTTCTTATTGCACTATACAGTCCCAAATTTGAAAGAACCAACTAGTACTGTGCACTGTATTTCCATATAAAGTAGAGTGATGGTGAGGAATTGAGAATTTATGCAACATCAATTAGTGATGGTAACTAAGAACTTGCAATTAATGTAAAAATCTAGTATCAAAAATTTTATATAGTAACAAACTAGTAGCGGCAAAAGTATCTCTGGAATTCATCGCAGCACTTTGTTTTTGAAAAGAAAGTGAGATTTTTAAGAGTATTTGAGACAAAAAAAAATTATGTCAACTGCTAATAATGCAAATGTAAAAAGCATTAATCTCACACCTATAAATCCAGATAATACTATCATTTTATCAGTTTTGCAAGACCATTTAGTATTCCAGTGTCTACAAAACTTCTGGCTTCAATACAGAAAGTTTTACTTTCAATTTCATCTACTAGTTTATCACATTTATATAATCGGAAGAGAAATTTTGCTCGATTACTTCCAAATTTCGTAGATTCACAAGTACAGCAGAAAATGTTTTTGTAAAACTTGGGACGGAAAGAAGAAGTGTGCGTCGATTTTCTTCAAATTCCGCAATAACATGTGATACTTTTGACTGGTTAGCTGCAAAAAGTATGTGTGGAAAGGATTCTATGATGAATGGATCTCGATCCATGAATGGAAATCCATCTACAGTGTCAGGGATTGTTGGAGCAAGGTGCTGCCAATGCAGAATATTTCTCAACAAATCAGTACCACTCAATTTTTTAGTAAAACGCTTCAAATCAGACAAACTTTCGCCTGAAAACAATGTTAACTAAAAATTTTAATACTTTGATGAATTTCTGGAGAAATAAAACAAACAACTTTTACTGACTATTTCAAAATGCATGTCTCGTTATACTTACCTGATGTCCCCACAATATGAACATTATCTAAACAAAACTGGTAAGGATTTGTCACAAGGTTAAGCATCTTTCCATGTCGAGAGCTTTTTGGAAACACAGCACGGTGAATCGGTTGCTGAGGCATTAAATGAGTGGAAGGATCTCCAACTCCTGGCATTACATCGACTTCTAACAAACTCTAAAAATTTTAAGTGTGAATAAGGATATTTTTTAGTCTGAGTACCAAAGAAATTGGACAAATGAAAAGTTTTTATCATACTAATATTTTAGACAAAAAGTTATCCATGTGTGCCGCACACTCGACATTAGGAGATTCTTCATTTTTTATCAGATAGCGAGCAGCGGTAGAAAATTCTCTTCCCTAAAGAGTGAAAATTTTTTTAATGTAGGAAACAAAAAGTAAAATAATGAAAAAACTTCACTTTTCATATGCAATTATTTCTACTAAATTGCTAACCTGGTCAGTAATAGCGACACTTTCACCAGCTACGACTAATCGTACGACTCTTTCCACAATATCACGTTCCTGAAATCATTTTTATACAAACCACAAATGTAGAAAAATCAAAAAATTAAAGTTTTATGGTAAAAACTAATAAAAATTATGCAAAATTTGAAGCATTTCAGACAACAAAATGAATTTATATTCTCGCAAAAGCAAATATTTGGTAATTATATAAATGTTTTCTAAATTGAAATTATACCCAAGATTACTGCATTCTAATTTTGAAAAGAATAGCAGCACTTACAATATTGATATTCTTACTTCAAAGTTACATATTGGAAATAAAAAAAGTGCAATTTCGACTTGAGAGGGAATTTTTAAAAAAGAAAGAAAAAACGATGAGTAAACCTTTGTACATAAAGGTAATAAACCACAAAGCCATTTTTGCAATAAATTCAGAGCAAATAATTTTTCTGCATATTTTTCAGTTTGACCTGTGAAGGAGAATCCTGACACGAACATAATATACCTTAAAGAAAAACACTAAAAAAACGTTCCAAAGTAGAGGACTTCAAAAAATTAATGGAAATTTATGCCTCAAGATTACATCAAAACAGCTATTTTATGTATTTGGTAGAGTAATTTTACAGCTTCTAACAACTTGGTAACTAAAATAATGAAAACCAAAACAACCTATCTTCATGCAGAACAGGATATGAGGGTTGAATTGCTTTGACTGGCCAAATTATCTGATGAACTTCAAAAATATCATCAGCAAGTTGCATACCATAAATACCAGCAACACATCCAGTCGACAAATTATCTATGTCAAAGCTTCCAGAAAGGCGGACAATTTGATCATCATCTTCTAATTCTACAAAATCTTCATCACCTATTAATCTGCAATTAAAAAACTGTCAAGGTCATGACGAATGCAATGCTTAATTATTTTTTGTTACAATTAATTTAGATGAAATTTGAAGCTAATGAAATTATTCTACAAACAATTTATAAACATCAAGACTGAAGATTAATAAACTGACTTGTCTTCAGCAAATGGTTTCGGAAGGATGAGCTGTTCTTCTGCTAAATCACGAAGAACACTTGGTCTTAACTTGATACGTTTTACTATGGTTCCTACAATTAAAACTTTACTATCTTTTCCAGCTTTTGTTAATCGACAAGGCTCGATGTCATTACCTAAAAATTCATGTGTCAGACAAAGAATATAGTATTACAGCAATATTTTGCTTGTAATGCTTGAAAGATAATATGATATATTAGCTAATTAGAGCTGCATAAAATTAAGCTGACTACTGAAGGCTAAATAAATGCAATGTTTCGCTTGCTAAACTGAATTAGTTTTTGCACGAATTCAACAAATTTCTTTAAAACTTTGTTATATATAAATGAAATAATGGGAAATTTGATCAAATTTTATTTCTTTTCACTAAAGCTTGACCAAATTGTCCATCCCTTCACTTTTACATAGCGGGGTTTGAAAAATTAAGAAAGAACTGAAATATTTTAGAATAAATAACTATTTGATTGAAAAAGTGTACCGAGCAACACCTTAGCGTTATCTATGACTCGACTGCGAAGCAAAGCGATTCTAGCGCGATATAAATGATAGTACTGTCGATGAAAACACTGCGCTTCAATATCTTCCCCTTTGATCAGATATTTCTGCGATAAATTTTGATACTGCAATGTGTGACGACATCGACGATCACGCATTTCTGAAATATACTTTTAATTTTGTTTCAAATAGTAAACTCTTTCCCACTCAAACACTTCCTCTGTTTAGCTATTACAGCTAAATATTTGCATAATAATGATTTTACTAAGTATCTGCGCAGTTTTATTAAAATGATAAACATATATTATCTACTCATCTGTTCCCTTTTGTTCATTCTTACAGTTTCTCTTTCTTGTTTCATATGCAATCTTTGTCACTTAGATTAATCTGCAAGCTCGAATCTAAACCCAAATATACGTGCACCACACTGTTTTGCTATTTGATGACCACAACTCAATGAATGCATTTATAATGCTATTAGTAATAACTTGGAATGTTTGGTTTTTAACAGATGCAATCAACAGATCAGTGATGCTAATTGATTAGTCATGTTTGATGCATATTACTGATTAATGGATCACTTGAAGTGTGCTGATAGCATGCATATTGAAGTTACTGGCAATTATGTTATTAACCAGATTTGATCTCGAAAATTCAAGCACTTACCACCCCTCTATTTCGATACAAAGTCGTTGACTTTTTGTCCATAATCAATGATGGCTAGTTTTTCTCTTACGATAAACAAATTGTGATTTTTTAAAAGTTTTAATTTAACTTCGGCACACTTTTTTGATATCTGCACGTTTGGGATATTTTAGTCTGTTTTTATTGATTTCATTATTGAATTGTGTCCAGTGTTGAAACCATATAAAAATATTGTTATCACAGGATAAATGTTTTATTGTAAGCATGTGGAAAACTGATGTTAGGAAGTGATTAAAAATTCATGTAATAGCATTTTGAGCCGATGCATACATATGTAAACTCTTATTTACTTGTTGATAGTGCTTTCAAATGTTTAATCTTGCAATATATGGCTTAACAATTTAAAGAAATTTACATATACACTAATATTTATGTGCAATGCAATGAGAAAATTTCAGAAATTGCTTAAAATACTTTTAGAATTAGTGTGAAGCCTAGTAAGCTCAGAAAATTTCTTAGCCTTGAACAAACTGAATGTTTGTTGTTAACAGCTAAATATATAGCAACGTTCTCTATAGAAATTGGAGATAGTTCAAGATAAATCTGGTATTTCTTGAAGATCAATTTTAACATCAACCGAATGTGATGCTTTGTTAGAAAGGAAAATGTGTGCAATCGCAGATGCCATTCGTCCAACTGCATCAGCATTCTCATCTAAAAACTAGACTTATATGAATACAAAGTCTTGATCATTGTGTAATTTAAAGTTAAGTGTGACGAAATTTATTTCATGATTGGAGAGAACTTCGCAAAGAAAACATCACTGCATACTTTGCAAATACATTTTTACCTAATTCTTCTGAAAGAGTATCAGTTTTGATTATTGTTCGTTCGATTGTTTTTGCTCGTGGTCCAGAAAATACCGTTACTTTATTCTGTAAATCATTGAAAAATTTCATGTTTTTTCTAATAGATTACTCATTTTACTTCAGTATCAAATGGAGTATTTCCTGAATTTTACCAACTATATCAATAAAAACAGGATTAAGAAAAGTGAAATATACTGAAAAGTAGTAAACGGGCCTTTTGCCTCTTATTTTTCCTTCTATGCTAACTTCATACCATATGCTAGTGTCGTTTGACCTCATCTTAGGAAAATTAGGGAAGCATTACATATATTTCACTCACTACTTCAAATTCTCAAACCTTTCACTTCCATGCACATTTGAAAGTTTTTTTTCTATCTCTGACTTCCAACAACTTCGTGTTATTTATAAATAAACCAACAAAACAAATACTAGTTGAACTTACTGCTTTTTTTTTCAGATTAATAAGTTCAGAGCGATAAGCAGGGTTAGCTCGATCCCATTCTTTATCAGAACACGATGAAAGCGATTCTCCAAATTCTGATTTTTTAGTTTTTGCTGACTGAAAGCAATCTAGAATAACATAGAGCGTTTATTTTACCGAGTTACAGAAATTATGGACGAAATTTTATTTTTGCTGCAGATGCACAGATTGGTAAGAACATAATTCTTGACTGTAACCTTCTTAGTCTTTCTCCTTCTCCTAACTCTTTCCTGTCTTTTAAATATTTCTTCGGAATTTTCATCTTTGACTGATGACATCTTATTTGTAGAGTACCCCTTAAATAAATTTTTTAATGAATCTACTAGAAATTAATGACTGAACCGTCTGTTGCCTTAGAAATAGTATGCAATGAGATCTAAAGACTTCTTTACCTTAAGAAAACTGCCGCGGCATTAAGACAGTGCAGCACTCAAATTGGGAACTATTCCTTGCAATGTGTCGACTCACCACTAGCTTCGTTTCTTCACGACTTCTTATGATCAGAAACCGAACACCACATAATCCAATTCGTTATCCAAATGCATATATCTTCTCGTCTATGAAACCAGCTTCTCACTATGTAACCAACAGTTTTCCATTTTCCATTGACGTTTTTGCTGTATTCCATTACTTCCAGTTTTTATTATACGACAATCCCACAAGTCAATTTTGTTGGAAGCATATTACTGAAATCTTCAGGTAGAAGTGTTTAAAACCTACTTCATTTACTTCATTTTCGACACCCTGCATTGCTGCAGTATGTAAGGTTTAAATGCAGAAAACTAACTATAACAATTTACTTTTAGCAAAGATTTAAGACTGTATAAAATAATTTCGCAAGAAACGACTAAATTTATATGACGAAAACCTGCCTGACCAAACTGAAGAAACTAGTGCTGCATAATTGGTAAAAGAGTAAGAATTTAAATAATAGAAGGTAACACAACGCCTGTATTTAATTCCAAGAACAAATACAATATGAACACTGAAAAAAATTCGAGGAAAGTACAAGAACCACATTTTGACGCATTTCCAAAAATTAAACCAGGTGATGTTGAATGAAATCAAATTGGCAGTGACACAAAGTGACTACTGCACTTTTTCAATGTTCTGAAGATAATAAAAATAGGAAACTTCATTAGATTAAGAAGAGACAAGAGAATTACCATGATAGAAGCTCAATCTTCCAAAATTTTCCACATTAAATGAACAATATGGCACATTGCAGTTTTCCAGTAAGAGGTCATGATGACAGGGAATTTGGCAACAAAATTTTACAAAATTAAAAAATTAATAATGATCACATAACATGGACATTTCCAGCAGAAAAGTGAAGCGCGATATCAAGCATAAAAATCGCTATGCGGCATAGGTACTTCCGCCAGGATAGACAGGAGCTCCGTAAGCATTTGTTGCCACTGAACCTGTTGCGTAAGAACCAGTACTTGCTGCTCCATAAGCACCGGGCATTTGCGGCATTCCACCTAGTGCGTTTCCTGGGAACGTCAACATGAGCCTCGGTTCCACTGCAGCAAAATTTTCGCAATTTATGTGTGCTCAATAAATTATCTATTATAAAAACTATTCTGTTTGTAACATGCATATTAAGAAAGAGTCTAACAATTTTTAGAGTAATCCAAATGCAAAGTATGGAAATATACAAACACTAACTCATGCTTCCATCAGGTTGCTGATTCCCTTGAACTTCTTTTCTTTCAGCTTCAGCTCGTTCTAGTTTCCGAATCTAAATAGAACAAGGCTTAGAGAAGTTGCGAAAAATTCTTATGTACAAAAAACCTTTCTTAAGAATCAGCAATACGTTAGTAAATAGTAGATTTCACTTGAACTAAACATCTTCCCAACAATGTTTTTTAAGACTGATAATCAAACTATGACAGCTTTAGCAATATGCAGGCTGTAAAATTAGCCATTTACTCGTTTACGGTTTTAGCAAATATAGCTGAGAATAAACTACTCACTCCACAATGTAAACCGCAAAATAAGATCCACTTTTGATTTCAACAAAAGTATTTCTTGAAAATCATTTTTGACAAAAAAAAATTCCCTTCAATAACAATTATTATGAGTTACAAGATATCAAGAATAGTAAATGGACATCTTAATCAAACGTTACTCGGCTCAGATAGAAATAAAACCTAACATTTTATCGAATGAAAGCCTCTATTCAATTAATTTAGATGAAACATACTCTGCTATTGTAATCCCGCATTACTTGTATTATGTAAGGCATTGCAAAATCCATAATCTTATGCTTCCATGCTAACTCCAAAATTACATCTGGGTTCAACAAGTCATACATTTGATAAAGTGACGCTGCAAAACAATCGTGCAATTTGTTATCCAAAAAGTAAGCTAAAAGCTCTTCTGCTATTTCAGGCTGTCGCGATTCCGCAGCATATTCCATTGCATCCTGAAATAATAATCCTTGATATCCCAAATTACAAAGATCGAAATTTCTTTTTTTTTGAAACACATGAATATCAAAAACAGTAACCTTATACAATTTGTCTTTTTTGCACAACTCAACACTTTGCTTCCACCTATTATTTCCTTTGTATAGATAAGCAGATATACGTCTGAATTCAAGCAATTCGTGCTTTTCAAGTTGTTGTGCCAATGATATATTGTCAAAGTTGTCATATGCATCGATAGAGGCACGAAGACCAGCATAATCCTCCTCTTCAATAAGCACCTGATTCAAGGCTTCGTTAACAGACTTATTGTTTTGCATCTGAACCTGACGTAAGTAAGCCTTTACGAGAGGAAGCTGATTCACTGAAAGTTATTTAGAATGCAACGCTCTACCAATATCTGCATAACAGGCTTTACAACAGTAGGAAAATAAAACTGATATCAATCATACGAATTACGTACCTAAATTAAATTTGTATTTTTTTGAGCAAAACAATTGGTGAATTACAATCAATTTCACAAGACAGAAAAACAAATTAACATTTAGCAAAGAAAGCAACGGTTCGAGAATGATCAAGACGTGGTGTTAGCACAAGAAGTAAATCATTCAGAAGCATAGGTTTGTAATCCAGGTAGAACTGCATCGCCTTATAATATAATTCGATGTTTGCAACCTATAAAAATAATTTATTATGCACTGCATCGGATTAAATATTCGAAGGAATCATATCTCGCATTAATACCTTGGTGATAACTTCCTTGAAGTGCTGTTCCCGCCACGCTTCCGCTGGATGCTGGATCATCGTTTGCGCAGCATTGTCGAACTCTTCATACTTGTCATAAAGAAAAACAAGTTCGGACCATAAGTGAGCAAGTTCTGCTGCTCGCAGTACCTGTAAAAATCAGAAGTATCATTCAAAACGGGAGAAAACCAATAAGAATTTGATGTATCGAACGGTGTCTCATCTATTCATGAATGAAAGAAATTCCATTCTAGATTCTCTATTAAAGTAAATTGAGTTAACAAAATCTACAAGGCGATGAAAATTTACCTTAGGAATATTTACTCGGCTCCAAAACAGTTCCAAATGCTCACGCATTTTCTCCGGCTTGTATTTACTGTACAAAATAGCTAATTCTGTGAACATGCCCATATGCGCTCTTTCTAAACCAAGTGCTGCTTCAAGAAGGCCAATTAATTCTTCAAAATATCCTCGTTCCTTCAAAAATCAAGTTATAATTAGCTGCTTTTATCGCACATCTTTCACAATTCAAATTAAGTCGGTATAGAGACAAAAAATTTAAAAAATTATGGGGGAAGAAAGCTGCAAATTAATGAACCTGGTAATAGTTTATTAACTCTTCTAACTCATCCGCATGTACTACAATATGAAGACCACACATCTGTGCCAATCGAAATTCTTCGTTATCAACACAAGCAAAACATACCTAAAGGAAGATCTTGACTTTAATATTTATTAAATCATGTAGATTAATTAATCAGTACATTTTTCAGCAAGTAAGTAATGCCTATAATTCATAAGCTCTTGGACTGTTTTGATTTCAAGAAAAAAACTTATCTCCTTAACTATTGTAACAAAATAGAGGACTTGTACACTTACCTGCTTCCAAGTTTTTGTTGAGTTTGCTTTACGAGCAGCGTCAACTGCTCCTTGAAATTCGTTAAGCCGAACAAGCGTGACCGATAACTTTGCAAAATTTGATATATTGTTGTACAGAATTTTTGCTGCTTCATACATACCACTTTCAAAACATCGATCACCGATTGGCTGAATTTGGGCATGATTAGGTCCAGAAATAAATTCTTCCAAGTCAGCCAGACGACTTGTTTTCGCATAAGCATAAACAAGCTCTGTTTCGATGTATGATTCTCTTGATTTCTTCCGTGCCATTTGTAAATATCGCACCAGGTCTTCCCAGCTGTCTAAATGATGAAATACAATAAGAATTGATAATAAGAATCTACTTGCTACCTAAAGCTCCAACGAAAATTTGACATAGTTTCAAGGTTTTGGAATAACGATGGCGTCAATACTAACCAGTCTCAGAGCATTTGCTGACAACCTCCATATATGCAGTAGGATCATCTGCCTTTATAAATGAATCTACAGCTTCCTTCACCAAACCTTCTTTCAACTGTGCTTTTGCTAAAGATGCCCAAACACCAGCCTCATTGCATCGTTCCGCAAATTCATATGCGCGATCCAAATTTGACACATTATCAATTAGAACCTGCAATTAAATGTGATCGAAATCATACCATTACATACATATCTTATATTTATAAATCAGCGGAGTGATTTTGACACCTATTACTTTAAGAAATATAAAATTAACAAGAAACTGATATAGCCTACTAAATCTTTTTTAAAATCAAAACTTGTTGCAAACATAACTTCACATCACTGGACAACTTTGGCTCGTTTTCTCAAAAAAAAAGTGAACTTACTACACATTTCAATCAATAGTATTTTTATAGAATACTACACATTTTTCCATGAAATAAAAGTGCAATGTATGAAGAAAACTGACATTAACAGCAGCAGTATTGACATCAAACTTTTTGAAAATAGCAAATGCTTCTTCATATAACTTATTAGATATAGCAATATTTGCTATATCCGGTGCATCATAGTTGTCCAACTTTTGTATGTACTCCATAACCCGTGTACGATCTGCTTTAATAGCAGTAAGAATAAGCAAATTCTGAAGATTCCTGTAGAACAATTTTTCTATTACTTCACGAAATGAACGTTACACTAAATTCAGAAAAATGTGACGGAATCATGTTCAATTCATCTTACACTACTTTAAAATTTACCTGTGTTCTGAAAAAACGGAATTATCGAGAACTATTTTCTCCAATAGCTCAATCAACTCGTTAGGCAAGTCAGCAGCCATGAAGGCCTTTACAGTTGCTGAAATATCTTCGGGATCTTGAGTTTCCGACAAAGCTGTCTGAACAACCTGAAATCAAAAAAAATGTGAGATCGAAAAAATTAAAATTGACAGGACTCAATCCACACAATATATATCAATTCGTACACTAATTCCATTTCTGCTTTTTACATTTCTTTATGTTTGATCTTTTTTTGATACCTACTTACGCTAGAAAAGTAATCAACTAACAATTATGTATACATTTAATAAGAAAAAAAAATTAAAGATAAGTGATTTAGGCTTAATGAACTAGCAAACCTGGTCGATAAGCTGTCTTCTGTGCTGATTGTCTTCAGCTAAAACCTGACTCCAAAGAGGAAAATCACGTCGCTTCACCAAATAACGCGCCAGATTTTTAAAAAGTGAGTTTTCATTGCATACCTATGAATATATATTCCAATCAGGTCTCAGCTTATGCATTTCGATAAAGTCTGTGAGAGAAAAGCTACAACATGATAAAGAAATATATCATATATTGCTAGAATAATTTCTGTAAAAAAACTCATTTAGAAAATTCAAAAATGAACAGTAAAAAAGTGGCCCAGTAAAAAACTAAATCAGAAATGTCAATATTCAGACAAATTTCATCTTACATTTACGAGTTCAGCGTCACACTGACCCCGTTCATATGCAAGACAAGCAAAATGTGGATCTCGTTTTTCACAATATTTTCCAACTACTCGTGAATCATAATATGGATTTTCACGAAGAAATCTTTCGGGGTTATTATTTGCGTCTATATAAATTTTTGCTAGTGCATTATGAGTAGCTGCATCTGTAGCACCTTCCTGAACACGCATCTCTAACCATGGTGCTAATAGCTTCAGTCTATAAAATACAGTTTATTTTTATATGAGCAAGGCAATTTCATGTTTGGCAAATTAAGTTTTCCAAGTAATCACAAAACTTCGTTAAAGATTTGATCATATTTTAACCTGTTTCTTTTTTCAACTTCATCAACTAGTTCATCAATATCGAATTTCCCTCTGGTATTAATAATAAGCTGTTTGATAGCATCCTCAGAGCAATCGACATCCAATAATCCACCAACAACAATAGGAAGTCGAGCTGGATTTACCTAAAAACAAGTGCAGAGCTAGAAAATAAAAATTACGGAATAATAAATGACTAAGAATTTAATATGTTCGATAAAAGTTCCAAAAAATTCTAAAATCAAAATATCCTATTTTCGTTGAACACTTATTTTTGTGTCGAAAAATTATCTTCAAAAAGCCTCTAAAACTTGAGCTCGTTTTAAATAAAGAAATACTAACCTTCTGTACAAAAACTTCGATATATTTCTGTAGATTATTTCGATACAGATAAAGAACAAGGTCGTGGACCATATCGTGTCGATCACAAACAATAATTAAAGGCAACTGGTCTGCTAATTTGGCTTCTTTCAAATAGTTTTTGACTCTCTCTGCTTCGTAACAGTTGGATTCTCGGCAGATTCTTTCCACTTCTTTAATTTGTCCTGTTCTAGTGGCAGCCTACAACAATGATGTTTTTAATATTTCTAAAACCTATGCATATGTGGAATTTAACTGTTACTGTAGTAATTTAAGTAAACAATGTTCTTCCTTAATGTATTTATAGCCATCTCAAATTAAGCATAGAAAGCACTTCAAAGAGTAAGAATGCACAATGTGGATAGATTTCATCGTTCCACGACAACGAAAGTATTTTATTACGAGAAAAAGCTAAAGCTTGCTCAATTATGGACAAGTGCAAGCATGAACTAAAAACGAATTATAGAGTGAAATATTGTTTTGAAAAAAGAAAAAACTATAAAACAGTGATGTTTAAAACACACCTGTATGTATTTAAAGTGAACTTCAAGGTCTTGCGAAAAATTGACAATTGAGCCTAGGAAATAAAACAGTCCTTCGTAACTCTTAAATGATTCGAACAAGTCGATAAGAGCATGAGTTGTGAGTTGTTCATGATATTTAGTAGCTATTTGAACAACTATTTGCAAGTTCTGCCGCATATTGGTTTGGAGCATCGCTTTCAAGCATTCCAAAGAATCTTCCACCGACAACTGTCCAAAGTAGTTGACTAGCCACTGCAAATTAATTTAATTTTGCAAAAATCTGATTCAAAGCCAAGTTTATTGGACTGCTTCTTACATTGAAAAAATTAGTGTGAATTACATAGAATAATAAAACAAACATCCGGTTTAAGATGCTGTGTGTGAACAACTGTTCTTTTGATATCGTAGAGATCAACGAAATGTTCTAAAGCTCGTTGTAATAAACCAGCCTTCTCACAAAGCTGTCCAACTGTTGCACGATCATAGTGATGAAACATCTGATTCCCTAATATTGCATCAGCCACCTGAAAAGAATAACGAAAAAGAAATATAAGGTTTAATTTCCTTTCATTAGAACTGAGTTTGTGCATCATACTATCAGTAAACCAACTTGTGGAGCAAAAAGAAGATTCATTTCGAGCAACTTTGTCTGAAGATGTCCTTCTGACTCTTTATCTCCTTTTAGAACTTCAAGCAAGAATGATGTACAAGGTTGTATTGCTTGCACTTCTTCGAAACAAGCAACTATCTGAAGCCCAAACTTCCCATAACTCGTTTAGTAAAAGTTTTCAATATTTTCTGTATATCACCATTAAAAACAGTCATACAAAGTTTTTCTTCTAAAAGAATCATGCATTTTAAAATTTATTTCATTTGTAATCAAAAGCTTCATAAAGAACACCTAAAAAACAATACTACACATATTAAACTTTATGCTTCCTCTAAACATGCTAAATGTAATAGCTGCCTTTAATTTTTCTACAATTAACCTGGTTTATATCTGCTAATGGTTCATTTTCTCCCTCTGATACTAGCATCTGCGCAAATTTGGCACCCATTTCTGGATTGGAGCGTAACACTTGCCGTAATTGGAACAAATAATCAGGCTCGAAATTGACTTTTTTTGCATACAGAATAATTTTATCAAACTGCCCAGTTTCCGCAAAGCATTGAACAACCTGTTGAAAAAGTTTTCAGTAGTTAAACATCAATTTCTAGTACACAGAAAAACACTTGTTCAAATTTATTCTCACGAAACCAAGTTACTTATTTTCAAAAACTTTATAGTTAGGAAAAAAAATTTATGCTGTTGCATATGATATAACAAGAATACACAAATGATACGTTTATACCTTGTGAGGAACATTACCACGAAGGTAAACAGAGAGTGCAACATTAATATCGTGCGGCCTGACTAAATCTCCAAGCTCTTCACTGCATTCAAGTTTCCCTTCAGTAAGCCACTTTTCCAATAACTGCTTCTTTCCCTGACAAATCAATTGTTTTATGCTTCCGAAAACATATAAAGAGCATATTTATTAACATGAAAATTTTAGAAGAAATGTTACCTGTGCTAGCACTGGCCGGCAAAGCTCTAAAGTTTCATATTTATTCATTTGACCTTGGTCAAGGAGAATACCGAAATACTGAAGCAAAGGACTTGGTCCACCACCAGTATGCGGACATTGTTGAAACTTTTGAATAGTTTGAGGCGTTCTTAAAATTCCCTGAAAATAAAAAAAAGTACAAGCCTTATCACCTTTAATCTCATTATTTTTGTTAGAAAAATTTTTTTACTAGGAGTACAATAAATACCAACCAAATGTAGAACAGATGAATTTCAAAATTTAAATATGATTTACGTCTGATATTCTTATACCACAAGTAAAAAAGATCAGAAAAACTAATAAATTCACGGTAAATGTGAAAACGTTAATCCCTTAACCTGTGGAGCAGTAGCAGCCACTTTTGCAGCTTCGGCATAGTTTCCATTTCCAAAAAGCAAATTGAATTTACGAACAAATAATTCTTCAGCTCCTGGAAGATCACATCGAACCGCTAGTTTCAACGCAAGATCCGGATTTTGCAACGTCTGTGTCACATAGGGGATCATATTTTGTTCATCAATGCTTACTGAGAGGACCTACGAATTTATGAATAAAAGATTCCATATTCCACGTTACTGCATCAGCCAAATAGATTAATCATGTATAAACTAAAATAATAACCTATGTAATTTCTGAGATCTCACTGAAGCTCTGCGAAACAAAAATGAATCAATCTTTAGAAATAATTCCCATGTTTTCTTAGTTCATATTGTTTTAAAGTCACTAAACAGTTCCAAATTTATCAAGAAATACCTGTCCTTTTCGGTTCACTCCAAGAATTCCTTCAGTAGCAGTGTATTCTGCGGTAACAAAAATGGTTTCAGATGAAATTCGATTCATATATATGCATACCGCAGTTTCAATATCATACAAATGAACATAACCATATTTTGTTACCAAATATATGATACCATGCTTGGAAGAAGCCTGCATTTCAACTTTGTTACTAACATTTTTGAAACGTTTTGACAACCTTTTCAGTCAAATGCCGACAATATAAATGCGGTCAAATTAGCCAAAACTGTAATTAATTCCGAGGACATGGATTATTTTTCACATATATCATGCGCAAATTTTAACTTTTTTCGGTAGCAAGCATAAGAGAAAGTTGTACAGCTTCGAAAAGAGAAGGTGACAATCTCATCAGACACATTACGAAAGTTTCGAAAAATGTATCATTTACTTTTATCGCAATTCCCTCGAAATTAAAAAAATTAGAAAAAACATAATTTTTTCGGATGTAGTATGCAACAAGAAAATTTTCTTAATGCTTAGAGCAAAGATTACAATTAATTACTGATACGACTAACCTGCATCGCAACTGGAAAATCAGAAGCTGCTTCAGTTGGATAATAGACTTCCACCTGTTTCTTCTGAAAAGGCTGATTCCCAGCAGGTGGCGCGCCTATTTCGATGATATGAAGCTGAAGTACACAACTGAATGTTTCCGAACATCATTCGAAATACAAAAAACCACTTGTATCACATAATTATATGTACGAACCAGACAACAATCAAAATCATAGTAGGAATCCAAATAATGCATTTATGACTCTTCAAATGCATATTCTTATTAAATAGGTTTGAAGTATTTTTTTAAGAAATATGTATCATTTGGCGGAAGACACAACATCTGTGAAATCGATGATATGAACTATGTAAATGAACATATAATTTACCTTCTTTCGACTGAACAACTTATCCATTTGAGGAAAGTTGTGCCTACAGAAGGACGCTTTTGAAATTTACAACTAATTCAAAAAAAACGAAAACAAACTAATCCTAATTTGTCAACATGATGTTATTAGATTAATAATAGTCACAAAAACCTTTCCGCTTTGAGGACTTCGAACAGAAAAACAGAATAAATTGCTAGGATGCGGATTTCCCTCAAGTTTGTAACTAACAAAGCATGCTGCATGTCCTTCGATTGGTTGTGATACTTTCCGCTCTGTGCTATATAACTGCATAGCACCAAAGGCACGATTATCCTGCAAAAGTTACTAGACCATCCACTGCTGAATTCAGCACTTTAATATCTAAAATTCCAAAAACTTGCAAGCTCTATAAAATGATTTCTTTTCAGCATATAACTGAATTGTCTGATAATTTTTTCTCGACACAAAAGAAAAATATTTTTGCATGTGACAAGAACAATAATTATGAAATTTTAAGAATATCAACAAAACAGTGTGTGAAACAATAATAAATGAATTGAAAACAACAACTGTAAAATATACTTTGGCCGCGATTCCAATAAGTAATAACCATTTACAATCTGCATCAGCTCGATAATTAATAATTTGAAATCCGCTTAAAGTTGAATGTCTTTCAAACATTTTCACTGGCGCTGAATCACCTGAATATTAATTATAAGCAACAGACTGATATAAACAATGAATATTTCGTTCCTGAAGTTCTTCCAAAAATGTTCCAATACTTGAGAACAAACAATCATCAGAGCAAGACAATAAATAGAAGATGAAGTTAAAATAGTTAGGAAAACCTTGTAATGACCAATGGTATGCAGCAGTTTCTGAAACCAGTGCGATTGTATTAACATTGACCCACTTCCAAAAAATCACATCTTCTGGCATGTTGTATGCTTTCATTTTTGTTTTCAGCTCAATGTTAAATATTTGAAGAGTACGAACAGCTACAACGGTCAATCCGTTATTTTTTTTCAGACACTATTGATTAGTTACCACAATTATTAGCTGAGAGTTATCAATATCAAACTAGTTCAAGCAAAAACAAAATGCTGGAGTCAATAAAAACAAACATTTTAGTGCTAAGACTTTTGTTGCTGGATTCATTATTACTGAATCTGCAGTGATTGGACGACGAAGTGGATTATTCACATCGTTCATATCAACGATGACAACTTGCGCATTTTCTCCAACTTTTTCTCTTACAACGATGAATTTGTCTGATTCCATTGTTAGCGTTGCAAATCCAATATTTGCTGCATTTATACCCAGGCTTTGCAGCTTTAAAAAAATCTGCTTTAGTTTACACAATTACAATTCGTCACAAAAGACCAGATGTAGGTTTTAACAATATTTTTAATACAGATCTATATCAATTTCAATTTTTAGAAATCAATGCATGCTACATGACTTTTCATTTGAAGGTCTTGAAACTTTTAAGAATAAAATTTCTAAATAATTAGTCACATCTGAAAATCAGTAACAGCAATAAGAATAACGTTGTTGATTCTTTATGAATAGAGAATAGAGTTGTTGATTTCAGGAACTTTCTTTCTATAAATCTTATATTGAACTAAAAATTTCTGTACTGTTTTGAGTATAACTGCATTAGATTGTAAAAGTAAGACTGTAAAATATGCTGTCCTTTACAAAGACTGCATTATTCAATGCAAAACCAAGAAAAAAATATACCAGAATATGTTCCTGAAATTTAATCGGTAGAAGTGAAGACATTCTTGAATAGAAAGTGATGATGCCAGTGATCTGAGGTATGTACAAATGTACACTAATAAAACTGAAATGTAAAAAATTTTGGTAGTGTAATTACTAAAAATGAGTAACTGATCGCGAAACCACGGTGATGCAACAGCAAAAATGAAGTAATTATCAAAAAATCGTCAGTCTGATAGAAATGAACACTTTAATATTCATTAATTAGTGTGCAATTAGTCAAATGAGCATTAAAATTTAAGATTCAGTCTATATAAGACATATTATGATGAAACTCCTACTACGGAAAGCGCTAACCAATGTAAGGATGTACTAAATTTAATCAATAGAAATAAGCGATGTATTATGATCACTTATGTATCTGTAATAGACACATCCATTTCATTTCTAGCATGATAATTATATACTTTTCTTATTTCAGTAATTCATTTCTTGACCAGCAAAACAGATTCCACTCGGATTAACAAATAACAGAGGTAAATAATAAATGGTGATAAGCCACACAAAAGCAAAAGAAAATTAACAAAGTGACAATCGCGAAAACTTTGGAAAAAAACACACATCAGTAGTTAGGTGTGAGATGATTCATTTTACTCATAGCATTATTTCCCAGAAATCAACTCTGATTTTCCTATATTTGAGTTTATAACGTAAAAATGCATTACCAACTCTTCCCTTTATCGAGTAATTACTTCTCAAAGACGTTCCACTTTGAGAGAAAAGATGGCACTAATCATCTGAAAACGCAATAATATACAGACTAACTACAGCACAGCAAATGAAATATTTGAATATGCAAAGTGACGTATAAAGCGTCATTATTAGCAAGGTTTTTGCATAATTTTCAGTAAATTGTAGTGAGTAAAAGGATGCAGAGAAAGGCAGAACGGAAGAAAATGTAAACAATGCTGCATAATAATTCAAAATGCAATAACTAAACGATATAAATAAATGCAGCACTATTTTGTGCCCACTAAACTACGATTTTATCAAACAACCCTTCACTGTTACATCTATAAAATAATATACTATCCACAAGTGTGCAGTAAAGTATGAAAGAATAAACACAAATCCATCCATATATAATGAAACAACGAATAAATTTCAACGAATAGATAACTAGTAAGGAAATAGTAAAATTAAGGTAGTGCAAAGTGAAGTAAGTGGATTTATTAGAATGCCTGCTAATCTGGTTACCGTTAACAACGCAGTAAAAAGTGAGTTGGCGCAGGTATGAAACGCTTATAACAAATAACGGTGAAGTGCGTAAAACAATTCCAGCAATATTCATTCGTTCTTCTTTACCTTACTTCGGACTTTAAACGTATGATGAAATACACTCACCATATGCAGTCTACTTTTACGTATGTAACTTAGCAACCACGACAATAGCACTAAGCATTTGTTCTTTTACTGTACTAATTGCTTACTTTACAGTTATAGCATAGCTTAACTCTTTATCCCCACCAAATATTACTTGGAATCACGCATGAAATTTATGCGAAACAAATACTACTGAACAACCCATCAGTTTTCATTTTACAAACTGCACAATGCTATAATTCCAATGAAGTCAATCCTTTTTTCCCACCATATATCTATCCCTACAACTTATTCTCCTCTACAATAATGTATGCCATTGCATTAACTACATTCTGCTTTATTTAGAATTCAGTCATAAAAAATATACATTGCTAGGTGACACAACACAAATGTCTACCAGCCATTCGTTTATTTACCCTCTCTTCGGTTGCGAAACTAAAGTTAGTATGTGTCTAACCAAACATCCATCATCTATTCAGCATCAAATTAATAATTTTCTGCTGCCAATCAATTGAAAGTTTTTTCTACTAAACTACCATAACAGATCATTGTAACAGAATCTCATTGCAAGTACTAATTCTTACGATTTCTCTGTATTCACAATCAAATAGATATTTTTCTCCAATAAGAATTTAAACACTAAAAATGTTACATGTTTCTGAGAAGAGAGCATCTTGTGCAACGTTTATGCTACAAAGTTTACATTTCATATAAATTAGAACTGCCGTATTCACTGACCTTTCGAATAAACTAACAACGTAATACACGTAATGACTAATACGATAATTTTTGATACACAATAAACATAAACTTGAATGACGAAGCAGACAAACGCATCCAAAATGGCTAGAATGACGCAGAGAAAAGACTGCAATGCGTTGGATGAATAAAATGTTTGTTGTACACTGCAGACAATCCATGACGTCCTTCAAACTTCGACCATTTCTCTGCAATCCCATTTCAGCTGTTTCTCTTCTCTCTTTCTCCATCATCTCGTTCTATTTCGCTGTCTTAATCATTTTACGAAGAAAATAACGTGTGCGTGGTGTATACATCCAGGTTTCACGCTGCTATTCACTGTAGAATGAGTGACATGTTTCTCAAGGTCGTATGTAAACAATTAAGCAATTAAAATAATGATGCAGCGTGAAATCTGGTAATGGAGTGAAGCAAATGAAAATTGTCAGTAAAGACTGGATGTGTAAATAAAAATTAGATTCCAAGACCAAGATTAAAAGTTATGATTTTGCGCCTTACGAGTTTTCACCATCTTTTGTAAAAAAGCAAACTGAAAACATATCCAAGCTGTCATTTAAAGACAAATCTTGCTTTGATTAAGTTTAGTTCCATTTGTAAAAAGTGAGTCAAGCTACTGTTCGAAACTACACCAATAAATTTAGACAGCTACTATATTTAAGCATTTGTTAATGACACATCTGCAAGGCATATGCACTGTCATAGAATGAATTGATGGAAAGTGTAAACAGTACATTAACAAGGTTTCACGCCAATCTAACAAACTAACGATGAATTCTTGTTGAGGATGAGAAATAACTGGGAAGAAGTATAAAGGAATGGTATTACAAAATGTTTGATTTTTACGTATAATTTCGAGACTAATAAACATTTTTATATTTCTGACTAAAACGAAATCGAAGAGAACTTTTATAAATCAAGAAATGTCAAGGAATCCTACAGTTATCTCACACTTCAAGTTCCTCCTGTCTTTCAGTATGTCATTTTAACAACTTCAAGGAGTCTTCAGAACAGGAAAAATTAAGATTGACGAAGTTCAATAGAAGCAATAGAGTAAAGTGAATGAGACCATCAAATTGATGAAATTCAACAAGAGATTAAAAACGAGACGGAGAAGTTTCTCCGAAATTTTCAAAATAAAATGAATAAGATGCATATGCAGTTCAGAATTATCTACACAAGAAATACATTTCAATGGTGATTATGTCTTTAAACGAATTTCAAAATCATCATCAAACTTTGTTCGGAAATGTGTAACAAATTTTTCAGTCATTTCTAGTATCATCAGCACCATCATCGGTTTCATTTTCATCAGTATTTCCAACATCAAAATCACTAGTATAGTCTTCTGATTCAGAAATGCATTCCCTGAATCGAAAAAATCCTGATATACTGGTTAAAAACAAAAAAAATCATTAAGTATGACTATCGCGCATTGTGTTGACTAAATATACCACTCAAGTTTAAAACTACACGCGTACCAAAAAATATGCATTTACTTTAACTTTTTAACGATCTTTTCGAAAATACTGTGTTAGAGTCGTATTGTGTAAATGGCACAACAATAAAAGAATTAAGTTTTTCTGATGACAACATTTGGAAAACTTCACATCATTTGCTGAACTACGACAATATTCATATAAATGGAAGATAATTCATGAAAAACACTTACATTTCACTGAATAAAGTTTTTTGCTCATCATAATCTTCATCACTTTCAGTATCGCTCTCATCTTTATAATACCAAAAACTTCGTGGACATCTTTTGATGCTTATTGTACGCCTAACTAACGTCTTTGCAATATAAGATGCCCAAACGTAAATCTTCTTTTCCAGTCCTATTTCAATAAATTATTGTTATATGTAAATGAGAATGAAAAAAGAATAACGAAGCTAGTTAAAAATCAGTCCTATGCTGAAATTTATAACATGGAAAGTAAATGCACGAATCTTAAGCGTTTTTCTCCAATAACAATATTATACTTATTTGAACATGTGTAAACTATTCTATTCGCTGAAAGTTCTGCAACTGTTTTGTAAAATATAGCATATTTCTTCAACAGTTAACAATGTAAAAATGAAAAATCTATGCAGAAATAAGAGCCAGGCAATAAAACATACTTCACTCATTGCATACAGTTTGTCAATAAAGCATAATGAGCAAAAATCTACTGCAATAACAATGCTGCAATCCAAAACGTACGAGAAAATTAGCAAATAAAAAGACATGTAAATTTTTATCCTCTCTATGATAAAAAAA
>UYYF01004429.1:42687-81769 GCA_900618365.1 Thelazia callipaeda
TAACTTGGTCAGTTAAGAATAATTAACAAGAAAACAATTTAGAAAGACAAAAGTTATATTTCAAAACCAATTTAAGCTATTACTCTGAAATGCTTTGATATTGGTAAAAAAAGGTACTTACCACTATTTGAATGGCTGAAAATATAATAGAGTGGACACAGTGCACGTGCTCCAATAGCACATAATCGCCTTGCCAATGCTTTTGCTGTCTGTAAATATTTTCGAAATTTTGTTACTTTCGTTATTGATCTAAAAAATTGTATATTCTGCAATATCGTTGAGAAGACTGCATACTAACAAGAGCAACTAATTAACTCGATTGTGCAATTTATAATTTTCACGAAGATCGCCAATACCAAGCACAGCAAATCGAATTTGACGACAAGGTAAATTGGCTGAATTTTGATCGTAAGCTATGTCTTCCAAAAACTCCAAAAACCATTCAATGCTTTTCGACTCACATCCAGTAACTTCACTGTCGATCAAAAACAAGCCAATACCCTACGGAAAAAAAGTGAACATTACTTATTTTTTAAGACTAATAGACAGCATTAGTTTAACAGAGCCATTGGGTTCTTTTCTTCACTAGCTTTTCTCAGACAATACTTCTATGATTCAATATATAATAACTACTTAAAGTTAATGCTAAAGAAAATAATTATAACAACCAGAAAAAGACTCTTTTGCAGGAATGCAATAAATGTCAAAATGCAGACTTACATTATAATTCATGAAGGATGAAGTATCAACATCAGCTAAATTAATCGTTGTTAATCTTTCACAATTCAAACGCGCACCAATAAGGTTAGCTAATTCTGTTATATGATTTCTCCCTTCAGTATAAAAAACTGTGGCTGATATAAACTTGCGTTGATCCTTGCTTTTTCGTTCCCGCTTCTGTAAGATTCTACACGCGATAATTACTAATTAAAACTAATGGATTAACCTCAACAGCACAAAAAAAAAGTTCATAAGTAATGTCTTGATTCAGAACAATGTTTGGAGAATACAGAAAATTGAAAAATTACCTTATCATATCCAGAATACAATTTATGGACATATTGGTAAAACATATATACGCAACCTGGCATGAAAACACCCACAGCAGCAGTAACATACAGTAGTAAGTTATCTCGTTCAGCAGCTCGTATAAAATCATCCAAATATGAGCGCTGAATGGGAATTCCTGACATAATTTAATTAAAAACCACCTCCTGCAATGATCTTCAGTAAGCACAGTCACGTACTGTTTTACTTAGACTACTTCCGGCGTCTTATCGTCGAATGACTTCGAGCCAGCTTATTTACTGGAAGAGATATAGGGTGCAAGCCTTTAATACCATCAGCTTTTTTGGGAACTTTCAAAAAAAATTATATCAATCGTAGCAGTTATATTCTCCTCAATCATCAATTATTGCTATAGTGCTTCATTTGCTGACATCTACCATTTCCCATGCATTCATTTCGCGATCTTATTTCTTGAAAAAAAACTATGAATTCAAAGCTTGATAGCAGTAGAAGGTTGCATGAACAACGTGGCTTAACAAAGAAACTTAGTACCAAATGTCGTCTGTTCTTCTTATTCTATTGATTAACAAATTGTAACTTCTATCATGCATACTCATTCGAGACTTCATCTTGTAAACCAAGCTAGAAGCATACTGCATTCCATCCAAAAACTATGGTGATTTTCGAAAACTTATGCTTCTGCTTTTGTTCTTTTCATTCAACGATTAAAAATGCACTTAAATGAGAAGTAAGATATAACAAAAAACCCAGTGTACGGAATATTATGAAAAAGCGTACAAAAATTACTGAGAGGTCAAAGATACTGTAAATATGTCTTTAGTTTCAAAAGCCCTTTACAGCTTCTCGTATTAACTGCACACAATTTAATAAATAATTACATGGACCGATAATATAAGACCTATATACTAGGTCAAAGTCAAAGGTATTCTGAGGTAGAAATTCAGAAAGATGAATTCTAAAAGCTATAAAAAATTAAATTTTAGGTATTTAATTCCGTACACCTGGTAAGTCGCTTTGACAAATAAACAATAATTTACAGCCTTATGATACAATATGAACGTTTAATAAATAGTATTTGCACAAAAAATCACATATTTTTACAAATCAATTTAAAAATTCAGGTTTAAATCGATCATGATATCGATGAATGCATTTTCAAAATACTCAATAAATTTTCTTTACACATTTAAATTACAACATGGAAAAAATAAACGGTCGAGCACATTGAAAGAGATCCAAATCTGGATCTAGTGAACGTCCCAGACCTTCCAATACTATAACAGCTAACACAACAGTTGTGAATGATGGATCCAGTGACACTTTATGATGACGCACGATTGAGAATAGTTCATTCAGTATTTGAGATATATTCAACTGCAACCACAATTCGTCATATTTCAACGTGAATTATTTGAAGAGTGAAAAAAACTATTTTTAAAATGTGCAAATTTTACTGAACTGAAACATGTTATAAGTTTTATCATAAGCAATAAAAAACGAAAAGTTGCTGATTTTTAACTGCTTCGGGTTTTTGTACAAATCTGTTTTTTATGATACATAACGGATTTAAATGCTTCATTTAATTTCTAAGATCAACAGTTCTATAGCCTTGCACTAGTAATATACTCTTCACTAACAATGATCTATTTCAAGAATATACTTTATGTTAGGAGCAAATATATTCATGGATTTCACTTCGCATTAGAGGAAAGCTCTAAATGAAATCAGCTTTGTTAGAGTGAATAAAAAATACCCGTCTTAAATCGTTTTTGGAACGAGCTATTTGCACTATTCGGTCGACGTCATCAAAAAATTGTTCAGGATCTTTGCAGTTCTGTTTTGGTGAATGAATAAGTAATAATTTGCCAACTTCACGACCCTAATAACAACTGATTACTATTTTTACACGCTCAGTGTAGATTCTTCTTTGTCCAAAACTTCAGCAATGCTTTCAATAAGTTTATTCGCATGAATAACTGTTACCGCCACATTTTTTAATTGTCGAATAAGCTTTTAAAAATAGCCTTCATGTGAAGATTCATTTCATTACTATGTACTTTGAAAAATAAAAAGCTTTCATTTACTTTCACGAATGAGCATCTTCCAAGTTCACTATTATTAGGAAATTCTGCGGACTGCAGTAATTAGATAACAATTAATTAGACCAGAGGCTTTCAAGTACTATCTCTAAAATTACGCCCTTTAATTCATATTTAAATTGATAACCTTCTTATCGATAACTGCTCGGAAAAGAAGACGGAGTTTCTCTAAATTTTTTGGTGTTTCTTCGAGTGCAATACCAGTGTCTAGCATTATCAATGTAGGCCTTTTATGGATCTCAGGTCTAATATCACAATTTGACATACGGATACCACCATTGAAGCTCATAAAATTCCTCAACAATTCATTCTAAAAAGTTAGTTCACTGATACTGCATTACATAAAAATTATATAAATTGTATACAATTAAAATTAATATTAAATGATTTGATATTTAACGACAGGCAAGTATGTGACAAGAAAAAATGGGCAGAACAAAAAATAGCTTAATTTTTATTTCTTGACAACCACTAGTACTAAAAGCAAATACGAACAAACCAATCTGTTAACTGCATTCTGGAAAGAAGGGTACCAGCGATGATCATACTCATCGAGCCTGCATAATTCAGAATTAAACTCATTTAAAAAAAAATCTATATGATGAAATTGATCACTGAAATTTAATAAATATTAACCTGAATAAAATATTTCCTGGATGAAGATCACCATGCACAAAATTGTCCACAAAGATCATTTTTAACAATGCCCTTGCTCCTAAGAGTGCAATTTCCTTCTTCAATTCAATATAATGCATCTGCAAATTTCACTAGTGCTATATAATCAATATACAAACTGGTAGAATCACAATTCATTCACTTGAAATGAACTGAATCCAAAATAATATAAAATCAAATACTATGCACCATTTCTTCATCCATAACCAATTTGTTGACAGATGATCCTTCTTCAAATGTTTCAATTATGACATCTTTTGAAAAACAAAGAACTTGAGGAAATCGTACACTTGTTTTTTTGACATCAAAGTTGGTCGAAAACCTCTGCAAATACAATTTGCATTATTGAAAGACATAATGCCTTTGGCATTTAGTAAAGTTAGATATAAAACAGAGTATTATTATTTCGCAATAACCTTACGTAGTGCTAGAAAAGTTAACATAAATTTGTTAAAAACCTATGTTTATTTTTCCAAGAAAAAACCAGTGAATGCATTAGCTTATAAGAAACAATAACTTGCTTTTAGCGCCTTCGCTTCGTTTCTTAGGTCTACTTGTAGTTCGAGCATAGTTTTAAACTGATTCAAACAAGATACTGGATTTACGAATGATAATCCCGGTAATATCATTTGCATCAACTGGGCAATACATTGCATTATAAACAAATCAATTTGAATACTTTCGCGCACTCCATTTCTCGCTACCTGAAAAAACTGACCCATGAAAGATCAGAAAATATGCACTTATCAACATAAAAATATTTATAATACTTCATACTTTAATTGCAACATCAAGATAGCGATCTCTTGAAAAAGGCAACTGAATCCCTACAACCTCTTCAAAAGCATATACATCAACGACACCCTTGTAAACCTACAAAAGTGAAAATATAAAATCATTAAGATCTTGATTGTTAAATCAAACACTGAATGAACGAGTAGGAAACGAGTAGGATCTCCCATCAATGCTACTTAATTCATGGAAAATTTAAAAAGTTAAAAAATATATTCTCCATTTCGAATGTGATGCATAAATGATTATTAATTCTCATAAATCATGTAAGCACTTTAAATCGCATTGGATTATGAGTACCAACATGATTAATTTTAATCTGAGCGATTTCCAAAATCATATACATCACAAGTTTTCAAACAAATTTAATGTGGTTTTTTCTCACCTTTTTTAACTTTATGGACTTAATCATATAATAATTTAGAAGAAATTAATTGATTCTAATACTGCAATTTTTTTTATTAAAAGCAAGATTACAAATAAAATACGATTCAGATAAGACTGTACCTGAGCAATACAACCAGAACCAACAGGATCTTCTGCTACTGACACCAAGAAATTTTTCCAACGAGAGTCACCAAATAATTGATCAAGTGCATGCTGCGAATGATGCCATAGATGACACCTTGTTTTTGTGTGCAGCACTGACATCTGTGTACAAGTGTTAATATCAATAATTTCCGCAGAAAAATAGGAGAGATTTTATACAACTTACTCTATCACAAAATTCTTTCGAGAAAATATCACGACGAGTGCTTGCCCACTGACCCAATTTTATGAACGTGGGACCACTTCTTTGTACTAGCCATAATATCCATTTCCACCAAAGCTGTCGAAAGGCATCAAACACATAAGTTAAAGGCAATGTGATAAACAAAGGAATAAATAACGATGACAAAATCATAATCCTGAAATGTTTTTCGACAGCTTTGGATTACGTCAAAGATAAGTTTTTCACAAGCAAAGGAATTGTTTTTTAATCTGGATAATAACATACCTAGGTGTACTCATCATATATGAAGAAATTGTTTTTTAAAAACAAATGTCCGATTTTGCATGTGAAAACAAATATCAAGGTTATTTAGCTTCCTTTGGATTAAAGTAAAGATATGAAAAATAGGAAAATATAGTGTTTCGTAAATGATAATGCTCACTAGAAATGCTAAATGAAACTTCTTAATGCTAAATTCAGAACTACGTCATATTTTTCTTCTCTTAAAATGTACCATTAAAATTAGACTAATCATATAATGAGCTAAATTATGTAAAGCATATGAGCAAGTTAAGCTGTGAAATGATGGTCTAATTAAACCGATAGCATGACTAGCATAAAGTATGGTGGTATATGAAAAGTAAAAATATTTTGATATGCTCACCTCAGAGTGATTTTGATCGTCCAGACTGTACTTCTATAAAAATACCTAAATATGATAGTTATAATGCTTCCATCCTTATGTTGTTCAGATTTGGAATGCGATAATGATATTAACCACGGGCTATCTCTAGTAGCCATTTTGTACTCCTGCAAACTGGTAGGTCTATGAAACTGAATAATTATAAAAGGAATGAAATTACTCTATTTAATAGACTTATAACACATCAAAAGTTTTTCCCTCATGTTTCGGTAAAAGAGGTAAAGGTTATTCACAAATTGAGGACCAAATTCACAGTTTCTGACACACTTCTATTGTTTCTCTGTCTTATATGGGAAAAATTACTTGAATTAGTCTTAAATATGTCTAAAATTTGATTCCATAAAAGAACTTCTGTAAAAAATAACTCTGAACACAATCAACCGACCAAATGATTCGTACATTGTGCTTCTTGCATGATGTGTCTGATAAACTGACTACCACTGAGTAGTAATAAGCCAGACAATTTCAGTTTCCTGTACAATGCTCTTCCGTAGAAAGTACAGTGCCTTTTATATAAAAGCCCAATCTGTTGGCGGTGATTTCTTAGAGCAGTACATTTTGTTATATGCTTCACTGCATTTACAGATGTTAACATTAACTTTCTGAAATACACTCTAACTAGGCTCAATGAAAAATAAAACATTTATTCAACATCATCTAAAACATTAAAAACTCTGTCAGTAACCAAAGAGAATAGATTCTGTACTTAAACTACTTGAACCAAGTAGTTGTCAAGGATTCCGTACTGCTAACTAATAGCTATGAGTATGCAGAAAAAGTTATTTCTAGCACATGACGATCTCAGACATGTGTCAAAACATTTGTTATTAATGACTATAACGTAATGAGAAAAACCAATAACATTGATCGATTTTAAAAAATTTATCAAACATGTAAAATAAAATGCTTTTATAGTAGTGGAAAAGAAAGTAAGCACTTGACAGATACAAATCAAAAACAGATTTAAAAGTACTTATATTCCATACATACTTACGATAATCCGTATATTCAATGCAAATGAAAAGCAGTTCATGCGCAATTTCGTGAGAAACCGAAATCAGAATTAAAATTCAAGTTTGTCGTTTACTCCCTCATATTATTTAAACATTTTATAAATAATGAATCACACTTTAAGCCCTGTTCTTATTATACACGTCATGTCAAGTAGAAGAATATCTAAAAATATGTATCACTAGAAGCATGGAATTATATATTTGAAAAAAGTGTCACCTTACATTGAAGTATAGCAAAATGTTTAGCAGAGTCACACTTTGAATTTTTCAATAATGGAAATTCCGCATAAATTTTGTACCAACCATAAAACTTACTTGGAGAAAAAATTGATCATAACATTTCTAGAACATTTCCTTTTACAAAATAACACTAAATATGGCTACTGAATACAAGAATGGCCACAACCAGTAGGGCACCTGCTGTTTGTTGCAAACCATTGTGCGTAATGTTGAGGATGTCCACCATGTTTACATCCACGGCACCAACTCCACATTCCCTGCACGGGCAGAGAACTAAAACATACTGTTAATTCGATAAACTCCAATACAGATGAGAGATAGAAACATATTGCTCGTGTAAGCTAATTTCAAAAGAAAACTAGTCACGAAGTCAGTATGCATAACTTGTACCGTATTCATTTCTTGCATTTAAATCCTTTTTTTTACTAATACAAATTTCTTGTATATAAACCAAAAAATTAAATACCAGAAATGCAAAAAAATTAGGATGACAAAATACTAGATCAAAAAGTGTACCAAAGAGAACAGTTGAAGTTAAATTTTCTGAGACATTTCTTGCAACTGGGAGTCGATGTTACCGACACTGTCTTGCATTTAGAACAGATGAGTTTGATGGAAGTACTCTGAAATTCATAATCATAAATCTTTTGAGACCACTTTATAAACATATCAATTGTTGAAGTCAGGAGACCTAGTTTTTTCATTCACATTCACAATTGCTTTCTTTTCCTATTTAATAACTTAATTACGACAAAAAATAAAAATACATATGACTTCACTGTTCTATCAGTGAAATTTCATAAAAGTCTTTCCTGAACTTCAGATGCAATCAACTAAAAACCTCATTGCTAAGATTGCTAACAGCTGGAATCCAACATAACTTGATGATTTCTGCAGCCACATTCCAGAGTTCATAGCACTCCAATATATCTAGATAAATTATTTCAAAATACTTACGTGGTTCATGCCTAAAATCAAGCTTACAAATATATATTTTTATGAAACATTTCAATTATCTAAATGCTGTTATTAAGCTTGCAGTAAAAAACACAGACAGATGTGAGGCTTCATCAACTCACAGTCATACCAATGTAATCGAGGAACCACATCTTTTGAGTGCCTACATTGATAAGCTCCGTCATTTTTTCTCCTAGCACAAGCAAAATTGAAACACATGTCTGAACATCACCCTAAAAAAATTTTTATCAGACAGCTGGAATCTAATTCATGGGACAATTTTCGTCGAAACAGAATTCCAAATCTTAACCGGTAAACAGAACAAATTCTGAAGTATGGAAGTAGACGAATTTTTACTCGCAAAAAAACATAATTTCTGGGTCTGCAGTAACTTTTTAAACTAAATCTTCTCAACTACATAACACTGCAACCTTTACCTTATCTGAGTAAAACTGAAACACAGAACGCAACAATGGAAGTGGATCCCATGATGGAACACAAGCAAGTTCAGCTCTGATTTTCAGGTTTCCTCAAAAACTACTAAATTAATCTTATAAATTACAAATCATCGTAAACAATTTCAATACTTTAGATTTTCAATAACTTTATTCAAAAGAAATTTTCATATTTGAATACTGTTGCCAGAAAAAGAGAAAGTTGTCTCATGAACTAAATTAATACCAAATCTTCATTTTTTATACATATTTAAAAATTACCAATCTGACACCGCTTTAATTCATTTGATTGATTTGGAATTCTTTCGTTCATATACTCTTCAGAACTCAGAGAACAGTTCGTTTCACCGTCTTCAAACTTCTCACTCGGTCGAGGAGTAAACGCTTCCATCTTCAAAGTTGATGGATCTTTGAAATTACTGAAATATTTAAATGAACAAAATCTTGAATTATCATGGTTAATGCATGAATTCAATATGCTAGACAATCATATTTTTATTTTCCACTTTTATAGATCGACTGTTTCTTAAAACTTCAGATGTGGACTTAAATGAAGCCATAGACATCACAATTTTTTGAAAGTTATTTAGATATTATGTGCACCGAAAAGTTTCTTGATGCAAACTTGCTATACAGCATAAAGCAACATAACAAAAAAGAATTTTTGAAAACAAAATTACTATCGAAGCATGGAGTCCAAAACAGTAGTAGTTAGACCCCCACGGTTAATTTCATTATCACCAAAAAATAAATCTGGAGTAGAAGTCCTCTGAGAAAGAACAGTGGAAAATAAAAATTCAGTAACATCCTCTCCATCTACTTTTCGTACTACACGACCAGTCGGAAGACTTGACGTAAAATGAGACCGCTGTATAGCATTAGTCAAACCAACATTTTCATCTATAATTTAGAACTACTGAACTTTAATTTTTATGTGCTGCTGCATTTTCATTCCTATAAAGATTTTTTGCAGTACGAAAAATGTCAATCTATAATAATTTCCTGGGGTCACACAAATTTTTTCAAATAAAGAAAAATTCATTCTTATGTACTCCTTCTTGTTTCATTAATGATTCATTTCTCAAATCTGACGGAATACTTACTGAATAAGTGTATTTATAGTAAATTCATACATAGATAATTCTAATGTATACCATTTTTAAAACTTTTTACAAGTCTTACTGTCTGCATTTTTGAAATTATCAGAAAATAGCTCTTGATTTGTTCTTTTTGAAAGTGGTCCAAATGTAGAAATAAGACCGATGATGCGCCATGTATGGGCGACATCGTATTTTTCTGCATCTTCAGCGACGTGGCTATTGTGAAAACACAGTGACGATACGCCATCACCATACAGTTTATATCTATAGATTACCACAATATTATAAATGACCAAGCAGGGAACACATGGCATGATCTGCAGCGCAGCTTTTAAATAGCAACTGATTTTATTTAAAGAAAAAAATCCGTAGAAATGAAATATTATCTGAAATTTATGGACCGTTTAGCCAGAGTGATAAACTGTTTCGATGAAATTTGTACATTTGTTTCAGTTGGCTCACAGCAAATCAAATAACTGGGAATGCTACATTTAAATGAGTCATATTTTCGCCTCCTTCGTATAAAAATTTCACCCTTTCGTACTTTTTCTTGCTCCATCAGCGATTCGTTTTTCAAATTCAACTGACTACTTACTGAAAATATGCATTTAAATTTATACGAATAAATATATACATATGCAATTACAAAGCATTCTATTTTTAAAATTTTTTCCTCGATGACTCACCGAAGCGAAAACGTGAAAAAATAGAATACTTTTTTTGGTAATAATGTATATTTCAGCGCTTTACATCCAAACTAACGAATTCGATTTAAAGAAAGTAATAACTAGTTATGTCCTTTCCAAAAGAACTTTCAGATTTCTCAGTAAGTACTTCATTTTTTACAACATCACTTGACTGGAAACCGAAAAAAAAAGATTTCGATGAAAATTTGTCATCTAAATTCCTTAGTAAAACTTTTCAATTAACTTCCTTGTACAAAAAATATGCTGACAAGCAATACCTGCAACAAGAACAGTACCCGATGGTGCTATATCAACAGCGATATCACTGACATGATTCATGGGACGATGACCATTTTCTACAAAATGCATTACCAACAGGCCATCTTTTCCAGCAGATAAGAAAACTTCGGAATCATCATTTTTCCAAGCTAAATCTGAAAATCGTAAATCCTATAAACCTGATAATTATGAAATGAAACCATACGAAATATAACTTCAAGCGTACCGGAACATATATCACGATGCTCATCAAAACTTGCATAAGGAAGAAATGGCCTTCGCACATCCCAAATGTGTATACTTATATCATTCACTACTGAACAGCTTGCGACCTGAAAGCACTTTTTGAATCAACTATATAAACTCAGCTCAATACCATGATCAGAATGAAAGGTGACCAAAAATTTTTAGCTCTAACTAAACCAATGTTTGAAATCGAAAGGAAAAAGCTAACAAAAGATCATCATTAAGATTAAATTAATAGTTTACAAGAGTAAACTACTTGATATTTATGTAACGGTCTCCAATAGACGCGAGAAATGGATGCAGTAGCTTCTATGGAATATACTGCTGAAGTTGATGGACTATCTGATCGATTCCACCATTTCCATATCTTTAATTTCACAAATCATTAAACAAACTACTGTTTATTCTTTCGTTCCATACTTATTTACCTTGAAAATCATACTCTTATGAATTTGTCTCTGCCAGCAGTTGCAATTAAATTTTGGTCATCATAATTGGGATTTAGAGCAACACTAGATGGACCATGATGAGCTACAAATTGATATATAGGACGATCATTTCTACGCAGATCCCAAAAGCGGACAGAACCACCATCATCAGCAGTGACAAATATGTCATAATGGTTTGGATGAATTCCGAATTGCATGTCACGTACAGGATCACACGAGCCACTTCTGTAAGTTCTATTTAGTGAAAATTGTTAAACACTTTTGTTAATAAAATACGAAGATGCTTATCGACTTCTAAAGATTGTTTCGACAAATTTGAAAAATTGATTATGTCAGCAAGAACAGTAAACTTACATAAATTTTTTAACTGGATCTGGTGATCGTAAATCATATTGAATAACTGCTGCATCTTTAGCGCCACTTATCATGATATTGCGATCCATTTGATGAAAACATACTTTGGTAGCCGAACGAGTATGTGCTTTATAACTACGATCTACAGGCATATACAATTTCATTTCGAAAATGAAATATTATAGTTACTTTACGCTCTTTAAAAATTTTCTTTCGTTCATTTTCACACGCATAATACTGCTTTCCATTAGTATTACTTCATGACAAAAGTAAAAATCATACCAAAAGTAGCCTTTTCAACGTTCCAAAGGACAACAGCTCCATTAGTAGATGTTGTAGCTATCACATTATCTAAATAATTCAATGCATAATTAATTACGAAAAATAAGTTTTACTTTGTCTTTACTCTCTTCCATTTACAAATGTTACGCTTTTCTTGATTCATGAAAACTATTCCAAAATACATTTATAAAAAACTCCTTTACTATTCTCAATGAAGAATATAAAGATACTTAAAGAACCAATAATGACAAACCAATTATAGAGCTCCAAGAAACATGGCTAGCGGAATACAATAAATTTAATCGACGACTACGTACAGGACGAAAATCAGCAACGAAACTAAACCCTTCTTCCCCAATTGCAAAAACTTTCAACACTTAAAGTATAGAAAATTAATTTAGACAAAAAATCTCCAATAACAGAATTTGACAAAACTGAGATGCACAGAAAATAAATGCAATACAAAACGAACATCCTTTACTGCCAGCTGCAACAACTCGGTTGAAATATTTATTTGGAGCGATGGAGTCTATCTGCTCTTGCAAATTGATGATAAGGCTTTGACGACGTCCCTTCATTTCATGCATAGAGTTTCTCATTTTATTTCTTCTAAGAACCACTAAATAACATTAAAAGCTAAGAATAAAAGTATCTTTACAGCACCATGTTCCGGATATGTTACTTGAGACGACTTCAACTGCTTACCGAAGACTTTAGCATGAAAAAAATAATTTTTCTAGCAAAAATATAAAGAAAACCATCACTGCTTCTCATTCTTCATTCCATAAACATCGACATCTCTCGAGTTGATGAAAATGCAACATACTTTAAAAAATAAAATATGGAAGAAACATTCCGAACGCGAAATATATGTCTCAAAACCACATTACTGTAATTCGAAGTATCAAGAAAAGAAATTTATTTGTTCCATCTCTTACATGTACGAAGACATTAACAGCAATAAAACTAGTCAATCAAAGTTCCTTTGTTATTTTCTGTCCGCTTTAACTCTTGAAAACTTCCACATCGTATCTTCTCCATATCAGATTTTATCACTTCCTCGAATTTCTCCAGGCAGTGATGACTCGGCTGCAGAAAAAAGAAATAATTACAACAATCTACTGATATACATGCAGTTTCAAAAGTTATGTTCCATTACACTATTCAAGCAACCATTGAAACCATTATCTTCCTCAAAGCTTGAAATATGAATGTATATATGACAAGACTCATATCTCTCACTTAGTTACTAACAGGATAAATGACTCGCGTATGCAAGTAAATAAATTAAAACTAAATAATTTAAGGTTGCTTAATGAGTCCCTGTGCTTCTGCAGTTCAAAACTGTATAAAACTTACAATTTTATCGAAAGAAAAAAAATCGTCATAGGAAACTTTGCAAAGAGCTTCAACCAATTTTTTCTTTTTGATTTGCAGATTTTCAATAAGTGGCTTATTCTTCACCCTTTTTCCATCTTCTTGCTCAACTTGAAATTTTACGAGATCATTCAAGGTTTCTGTGTCAAGTACAACAAGTGTATCATTACCTGCTGCAGCAAAATAAGAATTAACCTAAAAATTAAAGGAAATGTACTTAAATTTTTTGAACTTAAAAAAAACATGTATTGTCGAAAACAAAGAAAATCAAACAGTTTTTATATAACACTGAATGGAAATTAACGAAGAGGCACGATTGCAGAAAATCTTTTCTATTCGTAAAAAATGACGATCATATATCCAAAGTAAGTTTGAAGGAATTTAAATATGAATCGATCAGAATCATGTGAAACAGAAACACAAATGAAGATAACTCACTAATAAAGTAACTTAAAGAGCACTATTTTATTACAGTAGCGTATTTCCAAGAAATAAAATAATTCGACGAGTAAATTCAATGTTCTTTAAATAACGCAACATAAGCTTACAATATCTTCGACTGTTGACGATCTTTCCATATCTGTAGTTACTTTCAATGAACTTTGCTTCTTTTTTACTTCTTTTTTTAATTTTGATACCTTAACGACGATCATATCCGATGGATTTGCCACACGTTTAACGTATGCAGCACCAAACTGCCGACAATTCAATTTCTGTAAAAGTTAAATGAACAGAGTTTTAACGAAATTTTTTTTATCGCTCTTAGAAAATGCTTCAAAGAAAAAATATCTAAAAGACAGCTAAAGTGTCTTCTAATAAAATTATATAGTGAAAGAAAATAATTATTCTTTGAGCTGAAATGAGGATGTGTGGCATGTAAAGATTACCATAATATTAGCCCAAGATTCTGGATAAGTGACTCGAAGGCGCACCAGTGGAGGGTAAGCTTGCCTGTCGGTTTTTCTGCTTTCCGCTTCATTTAACATCTTCTCCACTTCTGTTATTATCACTTTTTCATCCTTAAAAATTTTTTTCTAAGTATCAAAATAAAGAATTATTGAAAATTAAGGGACATGAATAGGTGGAGAATCGAAAAATTGAAAAATATGATGTACGAACAGGCATATTCTTTGAGCGAATGTTCTTTGAAGCAGTAGAAGGTGGTTTCACAGTAATAGCTAAATCAGTAAAAAGCATTTGTCTTGGCGTTTCAAGAGCAACTGGTTGAGAGAAAAATTTGCGCCCACTAACAGTAATAACAGCAACATGCTTTGGTTTAGCCTCTTCCCGTGAAAGTGCTGTTGCTATGGTACTACCTGGCTGTATAATGTAGAAGCCTATAACAAAAATTAATCCATGAAATATTTCAAAAAGTGAAAATAAATTTGGTTTATTAATTTGAAAAAATGAATATAAATCACAAGCTTAGTAACTTTAAAAGTAAGCAACAGAAACCATGCAATCAAAATGTAGAGAAATATTGAAAATTTCACAAATCCATTTACTACACCCTTAGACACTTACCATCACCTCGGACATCAACATCATTTTCATAATACTGTGGTTCTGCAAGCAGCAATATAAATCCAACCAAATCAATCATTAAACAATTTTGAAAGTCAAAAACTGGTCCAAAAATAAAAATTTTCATCGATATGAACACTTAATTTACTTTAGCATTATATATCTCTAAACACAATAATATACAAAATTGGATGCTTTTTTGGTGGTTTATAGAATGGAATTAACACGATTATAATTCCAAACAAATTTAAGAGCACACCTATTTTACACTCGTGTTCGTGACCCCATATAACAAGGTCGAAGAACGATGGAATGAAACTTTCAGGTAAGTGTCCTCCTGTTGATCGTTCACGTGTTCTTACGGGGCGATTCTGATGTAACACTAAGATATTGAACCATGATTCTGCGTCTTCTTTAGGGCGTAGAAACTGTATTTGTTCTTCTAAACTGTACACAAATTATTAAAGCACAGAAAAAAGACTCTTATGGATAACACAACTCTGGTAATTTAAGCAAGTATAAATTAATCTTCTCTCTAAAATCAACAGTACAATTTAATAATTCAAATAAAACCTCGAAATGCTCTACACAGACGATCATCTCGTTGGCTACCGATTCCATACAATGCCAATTTCGTTTTTCCTTTCGTAAGAAGCAGCGGTGAAACAACAAACTGATCAATTTCTTCGAATTTACCAAATAAGTTAATTAAACCTGACTCATGGAGAACGTCCAATGCAGTCAAACCCTGGAAAATATACAACTAAACAAATTCAATTAAAAAAAAAAAGAAAACCAATTTATTAAAAAGCTCAACTAGTATACCGTTCCAGTATTAAGAGCTTGATTTTCTGCATTACTGAATCTAGCACTGGATCACATTTTCGCTGGAGCCGCCCAGCACACAGTTCTGCTGTGCTGGTTTCCGCCACTTCGTTGTTGAGTTGACGACGTTGACCAAATGAGGTGCTTTCAAGCGTCTTTTTGAGCAGCACTATCGACCAAATATATGCTTCAACGAAATCAGATACACTAATTTCCTTCGCGTAACGTTTATGGAAGTTGTCAAAAATCCTGAGAGAGTCAAGAAGAGTATCAGAAGTATAAATTTTATGGTTGCTCTGTAACGTGATTGTCGTGAGGCCCTAAGCATGCTGACAGAGCGTGTGAGAGTTTATGAAAGTAAAATAAAAAGTAATGAGCGCCGGTATGGATTTGAAATTTAGAACGCTGGATTTGAACTGTTCAGGAGGTGGTTTTATTGGAAACTAGCCGAGGAACAGAATGTTAAGAGAGCAGGATTTCTGGATCACGATATGGAGCTCAGATATGGAAGATGATGACATTCGGCACGACGAATGACTAGAAGAATCCGTTTCAGATTATGAAGTGCATGAAGTTCAGAAGTCCTTTAAAATAGTATGGTTAGAATTGAACTCAGCAAAGTCAGCCACTAGTATTGAAGTATGTGCTAATAAGGCGGTGCTTTTGGAAAGAGCTCAAGAGTATAAATACTGAAAGACAGGACTAGCGCTTTGACCCGAAAAAGCTATGATAAAGTGGATTAAGGATCTTGGTCACAGTTGAGCAATTAGCCAAAACTGCACTAAACAGCAAGAACATTATCAAGGCAGTAAACGAGCATGCCATAGACTTAATTACCTATTACAAAGAGGTGCTCAAACTGGAGCCAGAAGACTTCAAGGCTATAGACACGATATCAGACAGTTACTAATCAAATACGGAATCCACAAGTAACCTGCATCCTTGGAAAGACTGTACCTGCCGAGAGACGAGTTAGGACGTGGAATTCATAATATTAGGCACAAAAGTGGGCTGATACTTCTCCAACTTCATAATGTCCTTGTAGATACTGCAACCATTTGTACCAGAAGGTCAACGATTCTGAAGCAGGAGAAAGTTCATAACACGTTCCTGGCAATTATTGTGCCCTATCTAAAGACTAGGTACAACCTCCCAGAAAACCCTACCGTTGAAAACGTATTAGCAGCCCAGAAGGTGTTCTTGTGTAAGGAAACAGAAAATAAAATCCATCATGCAAAGCTATAGGACGAATAAAATCTCGTCCATAGTTGATTTATCAAAATTGCTGTGATACGGAAGCATTACCCTGCAAGATGAGGCACGATACTGTAACCTCCAGGATAGAAATATGTTTGGAGCTGAGAAAGGTATATGCCAACATTGTAGAGAATGTGTGAAGACGTTGGACCATCTAGCAACGCAGTGCGAAAAAATTTTGCATCACGACTATACTAGAAGACCTAGGAGGTACTGCATTGTATCCATTGGGAATCTGCAAGTATGGTCTGAAAGCATTCCCTCGCATGCGAAACCACTCTGTTCAAAAGGTCTTTGGGATGCGTACATGGAGATCAAATTCGATACGCAAGTAAGAACAGGTATAAAGGTACGCTCGAATCGACCGGATACCATGATCTGCAATAAGAAGCGACATGAAATAATCCTGATAAAAATTCAGCGCCACTAGTCAGAACAGATTAATAGCAGTTGAGACCAATATGATTTTTACTGGCTAATAAACTTGGGGCGGAGATGACATGCGGAACGAAACAAAAATAATTTCGCATGTGATGACTTAGGATGAGATAGTGACAGACTTTCATAAACGTTGCGCGAAGAAAATCAGTATATTCGATCATGTCGAGACATATACCCCAATGATCGTGCTCAAGAAGACGGTCGAAACCATCTTATTCGATTAGCGCCGTGAATTTCACGAAGACGAAGCAGCGAAGATCACGACATCAGAACTGAACGCAGAGCGAGTGCAGCGAGAATGCCAGAATAGAACCCATCAATAAATTTTCATAACTGTCACTCTCTCTATAAAAATATTTAGCCTCGCTTGCTAAAAAACATACCTTTCCAGTAAGATCATCATGGTTTCCATGTATTGTGAATATTGGCATGCCAACGTTGATATTACCATCCTTAACACAAAATATTCAATATAAGAATCATTTCCATACATATGTCAATACTACAAGCAAGAATTTATTATCAGAAACACAGAACAATTTTTTTATCCTATAAATAAACTTGAATTAAAAAATAGATAATTATTAGTATGTCCACAAACAGAATGCAAAGAATAGTGACACTTACAATCAGTAACCTATTTATGAATAAATGACCTGCAGGAGAATTCCACCCGTCTTCTTGAGGGAAAATGAATGCCATACATAACTATGATGAATTTCAGAAACTCAAAAACTGTACTTCATAATTAACGCTGCTGAAAGCACTATGAGCAAAATTAATCGTCGGATCACTTAAAAACTGGAGTGCTACTGGGCGATCATTCCAACAATATCTACGAAGTAACCGCGTTACGCGATGCTGCATTTCTCGAGACGGATTATTTTCATGGTACAGGTCACCTCCTCCAAATATGTTTTGAGTAATTCAGTTAACATATAACACATTTTTTCTCTTAACTTCAGCTACAAAATATACATAAATAGTTTGTTAATGTTAAAAAAAAAAGAGACCTTTATAAAGGATCAAACAACTGAATCACATTTCAGTTTAAGAAAGTCTTAACTGATATCAGTAGAACTATAATAAAATCATCGTGAACACAAGAAATTACGAGGTGCTGAGAATCCACGTAATTTAATTGCAGAAAAAGATACCCAATAAAATGAAATCAACTTGCTCTTTGCAAGCAATTTGCAGAACTTCCTCGAACGTTCTCACTGAATCCATATCTCGACCCAAAATCTTCTCTGCGAATCCTATGTGCAAATCAGATGCAACTAATATGCGTACCTTCAAAAAATTTCTTAATTTATGAATCACAGAAGAAATTTAACCTCATGCTATTAAGACTATTTTCATACATCTGTTCTTCCATTGTAAAAGTTGACTGTTATATGATAATTTTTAAGCAATATTCAGAACCAACAAACATGATCATTTCCCAATGCCCCATCCATTTGAGACGACTCAATAAATGTGTCGTTTGCGCGCCCAACCATTAATCACTCAGTTCTGGTAAGCATATGTTGACTCAATTGAACGAACGAATCAGCAGCCTTAATTTGACGAATCAGCAGCCTTAATTAGATTCTAGAATTTAAAACTGAATTCGCTTTACTGCCTCCATAACAGCATATCACAGAACCACTTCTCGAAACATAAACTCAACGTAGTACAGAAAAACCCTCCGGTTCCCAGCACATTTGCACTTATATCAAGATCGACAATGCATCACAACACTTTCATATCCACGTAGATTTCCCAGAACTGTTCTCAATTTCTAGCGCTATTTCTGACAAACTATGACACACACTTGTCGAGTGCAATGTTTTAGAAGCATTTTAAAACTACTGACCATCAATAATTTGCCTATTAACTTTGATACCACATACTGACTTGAAGGAACAAAGAAACGCTTACGAAAGGGACCAACCGCTTAAAGTATTCAAGTATTTTTGTACATGACTCTATCTATACAATGTGAGAAATGCAACTTAACGAATCATGTTTCAGGACAGAGAATAGCGTCAAGTCCAAGTTCTTCTGGAATAAAAAAAATTGAAAAGTAGCGAGATTAACACAATGCTGTTTTGTACCTGAGTGCAACTTATTTTGAAGAAATTTACTTCCAGGCTTACAAAACAGTGTATAAAAAAGAATTAAGCCGATCTTCTTGCTCCTCAACAATTGACACAAACTAGTAATAGTTGGAAAATCCAATATTCATGGAAAAATTGAACAACAAACTTCATTTTAATAGAACAAATAAATTGTTTTCCAGTTATATCTTCAATCATTACTCATGTTTTCAAAAAATTGTGAATTACATTCCTCATACTAAAGCAATTTTAACAAGAACAATAAGAACCTTTTATCGTGATACTTTTACAACACGTCTTACCAATGCTTGAAAATAATTTTCGAAAATCTCTGCAGGAAAATTATAGGAACAAACAGAATTCAGACAACCATAATCAAAAGCACTCTTCCTCAGAACAAAAATAAAATGAACCAATGCCACTGCTAGAAATTTTTTTAAATACAAAGTAGAAATAAAGCAAAACATAAAATATCAAATGATGATTAACTTGCAACCACTACTTTTCTCTTTTTGCGCACATATTTTCATCTTTGCAGTGCATTTCATCGCTGAAATTATTTCCGGACTTACTAACTTCACAATACGCGAAAAAGCATCAAGGAAAACTATGGACAGTTAGACTTCATCTTTTCTTGGAAATTATTACTAGACTTTTGCTTCACTTCTGCTTAGACACCTTCTATACTGGTATAATCAAAAGTTTGGCAATTAATAAACTCTGGTTATAAAGTTTATTACAAAGAATTTTCAGTTCACAAATAGTAGTGATTATAACACTACTCTCAAGATTAATTTTTCTGAAGTTTAAATAGACTTGAAATTTAGGGTGATATAAATAAATTGATTTAAAAAATGATAACCTATCTCACCCTGTAACGATCTCTGTCATCTCTCCTATCTCGATGACGATCAGAATAACGGTCAAAACGACGATCATCATCTCGACGTACGCGTGGAGAACGAGAACGGTGTCGATGGCTGAAATAAAATTAATCAGATTAAATTTTCGGGCTTTTCCCAAATGTACTTAAATTATAGAGATGTTATAAAAACATGGAAAAGCTATTTCTTCGTGAAAAGTATATTATATACGTTTGCGCAATGAAATTACAGAGCTATTCACACACTCAAACAGAAAAAAACTAGTACTTTCATGGAATATCTAAGTATTATGTAGTAACCATACCCACGATCTCGATCGTCTCGTCTGCGATCTCGGTCTTTTTCTCTTTCCCTCTCGCGTTCACGGTCTCTTTCCCTTTCACGTTCTCTTTCCCGTTCTCGATCTCTTTCTTCTCGTCTCTCTCTATCATCTCGTTCCCTTTTTTCACGATCTCTCTTTTCTTTATCTTCACGTTCCAACTTCTCCTAAATAATTGAGTGAGAATGTAGCACTAGGAATTAATAGAATACAGTAAAGGCTATCAACGAATTTTTCAAAACAATTATAACAAACTTTGCGCTTTTCTTCTCGTTTTCGGTCCATCTCTTCAATAGTTGCACGAATCCTAGCATAAGCCATGTGCTGCTTCCCAGCATAGTGGTCATCTATTCGTTGCTGCACATCATTTACAAGCATAAAACATCCACAAACCTTAAACCAACCTTTTAAATATAATTACTAACATCAAAAAAAAAATATTTCAACCTAAAGAACAAGCATGAGTTTTTTAACAAAAAGAAATTTTCCGGTCACTTTGTGGTAGCTAATTTTTCAACTTCATTCCATATGAATAAACATAAAATGATAAACATTATAAAGATAAGTGGTCAACTAACCTGACAAACTTCCATTGGCTTCGAAAGTTGATTTGCGAGATCTTCAATATGGCTTGTAGGATTCGCCGACTGTGCTAGCAAACGGTCCAACGCAGCACGCTCTTGTTTAAATTTATCAGCCTGTCGCACCTGCTCCTTCGCTTCATCAACTTTACCCAACGCTCCCAAGGCTTCAGCCTTTAACATTAAAAGAATATCTAAGACTCGTCTTCAAATAGACTTTAGCAGTGAAGCAAACGCGTTAACACAATAAAAATGATATGATGGGAAACCTGAAGTATACACGACTTGGCGTTTTGGCTCCAAAGCACGGAACTTGCTCACAAGTGTAGGAAGCCTAAAGAAAAATTCCTTTTTAACGGTATTTTAAACGCTTTTTCGCACCTAGGAAGACCTCCATAATAGGGCAAAAACAACCACACGCGGCAAAGAATAAATAGAGGACGACTGCAAGACCAAACGACGTGGATATGTTTAAAATATGTGCCGAAAGAGAGAGAAAGTGGAGAGAAGACTATTATGGATCAAATAATCTATGAAAAAAGACAACATTAATTCAAAAAGAAGCAAATTGAGAAAATCTCAACAATGGCAATGAGTTAGTTGATTAGAAATAACAGTCCACAAATTAGAACAAGAGAAAAACATGAAAATAGAAGGAAGGCAGCCGTTTTCGAATAAATTGTAAAAATTCTTCAAACTGGAAATTTGGATAGATTAATAAGTTTGCTACTTTGGTGAAGAAAATAACGAGGCGACGATAAATGTTGATTTCGCATACAGAGCCATTACTACATTTTTATTGCGTCAACGGCTGCCAGCTGAGAAAGCGGAGAATGATATTACTTTTTCCATGCAATCATTTATCTTTGCTGATAGATTTGACTGCTGTTCTGCAATAAGCTCTTTTTGTCTACGTTGAGCATCGGTCTCTCCTTCGGCACCGTCCTTTGAAGCATCTGTAATCCCATAATCGCAAAATTATTCAGCACACTCTTTTTGCAAAGAAACATTACTTCAATTTTCAGAGATGCATGTTCTTCAAAATTTGGAGCAACAGCAGAAAAACTAGCACGCTCAGAAACGATAAAATAATTAGTTATAAACATCCAGCTCAAAGTTTACCAACTGTTATGCACTCATATGCCTAATTATATTTTAAAGGCTCAAGCCAGAAAAGTGAGAACTCGAATTTGCCTACAATGAAATATACCTTTGATCACTGGCTGCGTCATGGCAAGACGACGCTCATTTTTGTCGATTTTTCGGCGTACATCTTCATCCAAACGACGAATCTTATTCAAAAATTCTTCCTCATAACCTAATTTCTCGAAACGGCGGCTTTCACGATATTTTAGTCGTAAAGCTGGATCATGAATCTAAATGTATCATGGTATAACGGACAGAACTGTATGCCAACTTTATCTAGTACCGAATAGCACTAACCTTTGGGCAGAAGCCGAGATCAGCTTTCGTATTCCTAAACATTTCATTTGGGCAAAATGCTACTAAGAAATTCTTGCAGACATCTGGTTCATCGAAATCTGGTTCATCTGTATCACCAATATCTGCATTTCGCTTGACTCCCATTAACTCATTCAGCATTTGCGCCATCTGTTCCGTGGCTGACATGTTTGCGTCGAAAGCTATAAATCGAGCAAAAGTCTGATTAAATACTATTTTTTTTCTCATTACACTCGTATCAAAAAATCCGCAATTAATATAAAACCCAAACAAAATATCATGAATGAATTCCCCAACTAATCAACCTCTGCTCCGCTACTTAGAACTCATCCCTCCATGAAATCCATCTAGATAAAAAATTCATGTACTAAAGAATACCTAGCACATCACCCAACATAATTCCTAAATACTTGACAAGTTATGCGACTAACATTCGAGATAACGTATTAGTTGCTGACATTATATTGCTGTAATTATGCAACAAAAACAACTTAGTTATTGATATTCTTCAAAGAGATAGAGATTATGACACAGTAATCAGAAGCCGATTATTAGTAATTAAATTTATGCAATTATTTTCTCTTTAATTAATGACAAATCCACAACAATACGAAGAGAAAAAAGCATGAGATAGCAATGAAATTAAAATGAGTAGTGCAACCCAACTCTCAAAAAAATTGATAAGACATCATAGAAGTAACCTCGAAGTTTATTTAAAAAACTTGAACGTTTCCTTCCATTTTATTCTGATATTATAGAAATTTAAAAAATTTTTACTAGCTTGAGCATGAATCAATAGGTAAAAATACTTTCACAGTCGGATCTATCTACAATGAACTTCAAAGTTCCAAATTACACTGTATGAGTTAAAAGCATAAAAATATCCGAAATAATTTAAAACACATCGATCAGTAAACACTGTATTGAGAAAACAAATATTAACAAAACCAATCCCTACAAATAGAAGTAAAGCAATAGAGTTTCAAGAATTTCATCAAAAAAACTATAACCAACATACCGTAATTCTTGTTCATAACGTAATTTCTATTTTAATGTCTCATTAAAATTCATATCATTTTTTGATTCTTTCAACAATTCTGAAGCCTATGAAGAAATAATAAGCTTCTCCGAAGAACATTTAGTACATTTAAAATATAACGAAAAAGTATCATTTGGATTATCACCTCATTCAATGACAATATGAGCACGAAAAATTCAGTTTTAATATCGCACAATAATCTTAATCAATCACCAAAGCAGCATACTTAAATGAAGTTGAAGCAGACTTTCTGAAAGCATGATATATGTTAAGCCGTAGATCATGAAAATAAAGTAGAATACCTGCTTGCCATTCACATTCATTTTAAATTTACAACAAAAAAAGAAAATAGAGCAAACTGTACATGAAATCCAATACACAGACAACACATCTCACTAACAAGAACACTGCACCTAATCAATATTTCTCGTAACGTATTTTGCAAAACCAAAATCATATAACTAACAGTCTACAAAAACAGTCATTAAAAATGTAATGCACTTCCAAGTGAATCTAATCGCTGTGCAAGTCTGACTGATATCACTAGATTTTCTAATACATTATTTTGATCTCCTACAGCAATAAAATTACAATTGCGGAGTTCAAGAGAAGAATACTAATATAATTATGGAAATCAAATTCAACAACAATGATGAACATCACGAAAACCAAAAGATACCCTTACAACTACAATTATGTATTTATTCACCAAATGTAAAAAAGCTGAATCGAACACTTCGGAAGAACAAATAGCATGAGGTAATTTCGAAATGATAGTGAAGCTTGTCCAAAAAGATAACAAAAATATGAGTAAACCTATTCGTGCAGATGAGCATATACATCTATTTACAGATAAACAAACCATTATAACATTGGCCGACTACCGTGGACAGAGTAGTGACTTGATGGTGGAAGTAAATTATCCTTGATTACTTTTTCTGCATCAAGATATAATGAAGAACATCGAACATTTGGAGGTGCTGTACAAGCCTGTGCATATTCCTCGATCGAAGTATGGAAACCATTGGAACCCAAAGAGCCATCTTTGATAAGCAGTGCTGCCGGTATCACCCCGCCGTCACATGAAGGTAGCGGGCAATCTATAAAAAATAACATCAGTGAATGGAATCAGCATAATTTTCCGATTGAAAGAGGAAAAATTAACTTCATCTTCCAATACGACCAGTATAAAACTGTGTACTCCTTACTTCCTCTACTAGCAGATAAAATTAGTGAACTGAATGAAATTCTAGTGAGAAAAAGCTGCGAAGAATGAATTTTAATCAAATGTTTCATATTTGTACAACGTTCTCGGTCTCTCAGCGCTAGTCGGATGAACAACTGCAATAATCAAATGGTAAATGAATTCATACAGAAGTTTCCAATGAAATTAAAAGCGCCTAATATGACTTGACTTTCTTCTCCAGAATGTAATCACAAAACAAACTTGACGAATTTTCCAATGGTTTTTCCATAGAATCAACAAATCTCAGATCAGCAGCATATGACATATACAATGTATTGGCCCTCTCATAAGCACAACCAGAGGTGATACGCCCATCCGGCTCCATATCCCACATATCTTCGACCGTTTTCCACAACACACCACCAATCTGAAACATTACAAATGGTAAATGCAAGTAAAACGAAAAATTCCATAGCTGAAACAAGCAAAATATGTACGTTATGATCGACGACTGAAGCACGGATTTTTGGTCGGATTTTTTCCATAGCGACAACTCGTCTCATATCATGCAATGTCGGTTGCATTCCAGCTTCAGATTCAAATGGTCGTTTGTATTCTCCAACTACATCATCTGCAACTGAAGCATATCGCGAATATGATGAACTTTAAAAATAATCAAGTAGCAAATAACGCCCACTGTATGCATGAGAATAGTGCTAATTTATATACACTACCGAACAGGATACTATAAGAACGACTTTTTATTTTAACAGAAGAAACTTGAGAAGCATTATTGGACAGACCGAGTACCAACTGCATATTTCAGACATAAAACTTCGTACCGTTACCCAATGAAGTTCTCGACAAAATTTCCCACAGAACCAAAGCAGCAGCATAGACATCGATCTGACGAAAAGCGAAAGCCGTAAATTCGGTAGCACCTTCCAATATTTCGGGTGACATGTATCGCCGAGTACCTACCTGCAAATGAAATTACCTTAATAACATACCTCAGCATTTGTATAAAATAAAATATGGGACAATTTTCCAACCTGCCCATGATTGTCATCTAATGTCATCTGACCATTTTCACACTTTAAAGCCAAACCGAAATCAGCTATTACGGAAGTCAGATCATGTTTCAGCAGCACATTTTTCGATTTGAAATCACTAGAATTGAAGCAAAAGAGGCATCCATATAATTTGATATTTGTAACCGAAATCAACATTTATTAATTAGCCTAGTTGTTATAACTAAAAATTAAAACTCAATTCTGGAGTTCAAAAAGTACCTCTTCAGTGCAAGACAAAGATTAAATGAAATTATAGAGCATATATGATCAATAATTTTGATCTATAAACCATAAAAAAATTCAGCTACCGGTGTACAATGCATGGTTTCATATTGTCATCGATTATTCTTTCTTCGTGAAGAAAAGATAAGCCCCTGAGCATTGAGGCGATTACTTTTAGAGACTCTTGTAGAGTCAGAATGCGAAACTGCAATTTTCATTGCAGTCGATTGAGTATTATGATGATTTGTCAAAAAGCCTCTTGTAGAGATTTTAGAAAACTTATGGAGTTGAAAATGACGAAAAAAAGACTTAAATTAAAGAGAATATAATTTAAAAACACTTTAAACAAACTTACATGAAGAAAATCAAACAATGAACCAAAGTCATGGAACTCAGTGATTAACCAAAAAACGCTTCCACGCGCTTCAGCGGCGAGCAATCGTAATATATTTTGGTGTTTTCGAAGAGAGGGTATTGCATAAATTTCCTGAAAATATATCAGTAACAAATTAATTTGTACAAGCAATAATGCATTAATAAAACCAAATGAGTACTTGAAGTTTTGCTAAAAACAAATTGCTCTTGGCAGATTTCCAAAACTGAAAAATATAGGACTAAGGACAGCACAAAAAATTCCCTTTTTTTCACACTTAAAAAAGCAAAAAAATAATTTTAACCTGTTCAGTAACCCAGCTATTTGCATCTGCAGCAGGAAAAACTTTTACTGCAACAACTTCACCGTCTAGTTCACCACGAAAGACCTCACCAAATCGCCCACGCGCAACTAACTGAATGTATGAAGTATAAATAAACAATAAATATGTGGTGTCAAGTGAAGTTTCTTTATCAGTAAAGAAATCAGCTTGCAAGATCGCCATTATGACAAAAAACAAAAAGGAATAAGTCTAAAGTATGAAACCTTGGAGCTTTTCAAAAATAATGGAGAAATTATACGATGAACAGATGAATTAGAGGATAATTCTTCAAATAAATTATCGAAGTAAGGAAGAATCATGTGGGGCATCGAAAAGAAAAAAATTACCTCACGACTCTCATCTCAATCAGTAGAACAGAAATTATTTTACAAAAATACCACAAACAGTTTCCAAACAATGATAAAGAAAATAACCTCCATATTGGTCACATTTTTCAAATTATCTTCTTTTGTAGCTTTAATCAAAGGTAACTTTGCATCACCAACGACAGTCATTGAAAATGCGTCAGCCGTCTGAAAAATAGCGTACAGTCAAGGAAAAACTTGCAAAGAATTTTAAGTGTGAAGACATGCTTATATTATTTATAATCCTAAGGTGTCTTGAAAGTTCTAATCAAAGCACTTTCAAGAATAAGGAAGCTAGCAATATATTTATGTTTATGACATATATTACGATCAAGATAATTCGGAAACCTTTGCTTTCTTATGATGACTATTCCTGCATTCTCGATAGCCGTAATAACCGATCAAAGCTAAGCCACAAAACGAGAAAAAACCAATGACAGTCATTCCAAATATTTTATTACCTCCACTAAGAAATCCGAGATTATATTTCTTAATTGGCACTATCGTTGTTGTAGATACTGCAAATATTCTATAACATAACCAAAATGTATTTGAAGACAAAATGTTCAAATTAATGCACCAATTTCTATAAATGAATCTAAAAGCTACGAAATACGCCATAAAAAAACAGATAAAGCAACATATCTTGTTACTTGTACTGAAATACCGATCTTTTTACAATACCATTTCTAAAATGTAAATTCTGCAAAAATCACTTTGACGTTTTCGTATAACAAGAAATGATCAATGACTACGTGTCACTAAAAATAAGCAATTTATCTTAACGAAAGTTACAACACTACGTTATCACATGTATGTAGTAAAAAAAAAATTCCTACGTATGGTTTCTGCAGAAGGTGGATAATGGAAAATTCTATTGCAATAGTGCGCGCTACAACAACAAAATAACGCAGCTATACCATGCCCAGATGATTGCTTATCAGCAACACATTGACGATTGTCGCAGTTACCCAAGTTACCATCATGCGGCCAGCATCCTTTTAAAGTCACATGCTTAAAAATTCAAAAATGCTTTATAAAACCTGATGTTGCCGAGTTAAAATTTTTTTTTAGTTTCCAAAATTGCACATTTATTAAAAAGCTCCTGTCCCAAAGAAACAAACTCAAATTTATGTTTGTTCTGAAAAGTGCTATTAAACGAAATCAGAACATCCTTTAAAAACTTTCAATTTAATTTAATTTTGAACTAAAATGCATATTAAAAATTCCGCTTGAAAATTGAAATTACCTTTTCCTTAGAGTTAATTACAGCTGCAACCATACATCCTAAGCGTTGATTACTAACCGATGCATAGCACATCTTCGTCTTTGGACAGCCATTATTTTCAACAGGATCACATAAACTCGCATCGAAAAACTTCAAAATCAGAGCTGCATATTTTACTTGATAAAATTCACATTAAAACGAAAAATAAAATAGTACGACGAAAGTTTCTAGCTTCCAGCCATTTTATTACAGCATGTCATATATTTTCCAATAAAATTTACATCACAGTAAATGAAGGGACGAGAATCGTTATCCAAATTATAGTTGACACCTTCAGTACCATGTTTATCCAAAAAAGCTGGCCTTGATGGTAATTTCATCTCTGACTCTTCTAACAGTTCTTTTATCTAAAATCACGATGCAATTCGTCCCAAATAATGTTCATACATGAGAAAAATTATTAGCCAAATAATATAAAATTCAAATGATCGCTGACTGAATAAAAAATAAAAACTGAAGCAAATATACAAATCAGCATCGATATTTACAACAAAATTTATGCTAATACGGTAAAAATTCCGCTTCGAAATTCAATTATTTCTGGAAAGTACGGCTGAACAGTTGCACAAAAATCGAACCAGGAAGAAAAATCACTTACGTCATCAGTGCCATCATCGAAAATAGCATCAACAGAATTTTGTTTCCTTGCAGTGGATGCTTGTGTGAAATACAGTAAAAACGATGTAAAAAGTATCACAACTATTAACATACCTCTTCTGTCACTGATATTTTCTATTCCCATCTAAAATTAAAATTATTTGCAAAATGTAAGGATCACTGAAAGTATTAGATGACGAAACGCACTAATTTTCTATTTTCAAATACAACAAAAATTATTAGTACTAGCAATACTGACGCGAAAATATGATCGTAAGTTAAATTTCACTGAACTATGAACTTTTGCTTAGAATGGTACTATATTTCGCATGAAACATCTTATTTAATGAGACCAATTAAAAAACGAAGTTAATACTAATCTCATAAGTGTATTATAGAATTAGTCATAGTTTGCTTGATATTAACTGAATCGACGGGTGAATGATATGCTTTGATATCCCTGCAATTATTCGCTTCTTGATAAGTGAAAGATGAACAGTATTTTTTCTACCAACGGCAAAAAGTACTTGATGTCTTACCAAATGAGTAAACAGAAATAGGATGAATCGACTAGAATACTGATCGCTCTGAAAATTATAACACATAAACGAAACTAAAAATACACGAAGCAGAACTGGAGGTAAATTGTAATCTAGAAAGAAATCAAAATCGATAATTAATAGCTAAAAAATAATACTATTATTTGAACCATGACATCGAGACCAAAAATTGCACACACGAATCAGTATGAATGAAAGATTTAACAGCCAGTCCAATAACTTTTGCTACTAAGATGAAACAGTAAAACCATAAATATACAAAATAATCTATGTTCATATGTTATTAAAGACAATACTAACTCTAAAATGATGTCTAATATGTCATACTTGAAATGCAGCACGCACATACATCATACGCTCTTAAAAATTATTTCGAGAACTACTACATCTAATGAGCCTACAGTAATATTTGAATGAATCACAGAAATATCTCAATCTCATAATGTGCCATGAAACGCAAAAACACGAGTATAGAAGCTGTCCTGTGAGATGCATTTAAAGCACAGAGACTCCACCTTTATTTCAATGTTTAAATATGACTAAACTCAAGTAGTGTTTTAATCTTTGGTCTGTGATAAGGGCAATGGCTGATATTGTATTACTTGTGTAGTTTTTGTTTTTTGAGCACATTAATAATTGCAAATTTATTGATAATTAGCTTATTTAAAAACAAATGCACTGAATGAAAATATGAACAGCAGTATTATTAGACAACCAGATTGAAAAAAACTGCTCAAGTCAAGCAATTATAGGAGAAAAAAGAAAACACTGAGCAGAAAAGAATGTTGCGACTTTGTGGGTAGTAAGAGGTGTCCCCGATAAAGACAAAGAAGCAGTAACTCTCCAATGATCTTGTTAGCGTTGAGGAAGAAGTAGTATTTCTGCTAATTTCCATACATAAATAACAAATATGAACCAGTCATCTTACCGTGCACAACTGTGTTCGACCCACACAGGACAACTAACTTTTTAACTCGAAAAATCTTTGATAAATGTATTCCCATTAAGAATAATTAACTGTAAAACATGTAAATTCAGTTAGAACAATGCTGGGGATACAAGCGATGAACGTGATTTGTCACCAAGAACTTCAATGTCAGTTGAACAAAAACTTAACTAAGTGTATATCCTAAAAACAAAAACATGAAGAAAATGGTACCACGTGTCATTACACGAAACTTTTATCCACACTTTAGTTTCTTTTCAGCCGATATTTTGATAGGATAAAGTTGTAATTTATAATATCAGGCAATTAATCATAAGTAAACAGTAACAGTCAACCTACATATTTAGAGAGATGTATTGTTAAAAGATGAGCTAGGACATGGGTCGACAACTTCAAGCAGAGAGAACCGAGCTCATGCTTCTTCAGTTTCCCAGTATCATCATACAATCGTTCTCATATCTAATCGAAGGGTTCCCCACGCAAAACTATAAAAGATAATGAGCTTTTCCCAATGGTCAATTTATCAATGTTGCTTCGAGAAGGGGACATAACTCCGCGAGATGAGGTAAGATACTGTCACTTCCAGGAGAGAAATATATTTGGAGCTGGCAAGTTTGTGCTCAAACTGTAGAGAGCTTGTGAAGATAGTGGACACTGGCAATGAAGTGCGAGAAAATGCTGCATTCATGACTATAGTAAAGAGCACATGAAGTAGTGCAATGCATCCAGTTGGGATTCTGAAAGTATTCTCATGTGAAGCTACTCTGTTCAGGACACTGTAGCAAATGAGAATGTGTAGGGTAAGAGTCGATATGCGAGTAGTATTAGCGACTAAAATAAGTGCGGATCCATCGATATCCCGGAGCACACTAGAAAGCGGTCTGTAGTAATCAAGATAGAGGTTGGGATCACTAATCGAGATAGGTTGATAACATTCGGAGGCGAAAAAAATATGATCTGCAGGATGATGAGTAGGGGCAGAGATGAAATTGTTAAAGAAATAGTTACGCATGTGATTATGTGGAGCGTGAGGACACATGAACGACACACAAAAGAAGTCGGTATATTGTCGAGATATATATGCAATCGATAGTGTTCGTGAAGATGCTAGAAATAATTCCACTGGATCACTGCTTTGGACTTGACGGATATAGTAACAGAGATAAACACTTAAGAATGAACGTTGGAGGAGCCGACGAGAGCGCCAGAGCACGACCCATTACCTATAATCTATGTCTCATTATTACTATCACTATTTTATATACATACATATAGAAAACGGTCGATCATCTAGACAGTTTGAAGACAGTCGACCATCTAGCAACGCAGTGCGAGAAAGTATATCACGACTATACTAGAAGACAGTGAGGTGCTTCATATGGGACTCTGCAAAAAGTATAATATAAGAGCATTCCCTCGCATGCGAAGCCAATCTGTTGTTCATGAAGCTGTTGCAAATGGCAACGTAGAGATTAAAGTAGATATGCGAGAGAGAAAAGCTATAAAGATAAGTGCGGATCGACCGGAAATCATGATATACGATAAGAAGTGATAATCCTGATAAAGGTGACATCACTAGTCAAAACAGGTTTACAGTGATCTTGACCGCGAAAATATGATGTACTGGCTAACAGATTCAGGTCAAAGATGATATGCAGGACAAAACAATTTCGCATGTGATGAGTACGGAGATCGTAACGAACTTTCATAAACATTGCGCTAAGCGCCGAGACATATCCAATCGATAGTGTTTAAGAAGACATTCGAAAGCATCGCATTTGATTAGTGCCGTGGATTTGACGAAGACGAAGCAGCGGAGATCAGCAGCAGGACTGAGAGCGACTATATATATATACATATATATATAATATAGGAATCTAATCAATAAATATTTCCTCAGATGTATGAATTTCTTGCTTATATTATCATAAGTAAAAACCTCAGTCACACTTCTGAGACATGTCAGACCGGACCACATGCTTCTAGGAATAACTCAAACCAAAGTACGCGAAACAATCCAACCACGCTTGCCGCAACTAGCAGAGAGAGACGGAGCAGTAGGATATAGTGACACTTTTGAGTTTTGACTCTTTTCTTTTTCAGCTCCTCTCTCCAACATTCTCTCGTACCCTCTTGATCTCTGCTCCCCAACCCTTCACGTTATGCTTCATACTGGTCTGGTACGTTTCAATGCTCACTGCAAGAATGAGCAGCATGCCAAGTGATGATGCAATGAACGTTGGAGACCTGCCTCTTTCTCAGTATTGATCACTTTCTCTGTCAATATGAACTCCGGGCTGAGTACTGCCAGCTCTTACAGTGATCATCATCCTAATCACTTTCCGTATCACTTATCACTTTGCAAACGTTGACTTCTGATCACATGTGATCACTTCCTCATGTTTACTTTTGATCATAAGCAGCAATGGGGATGATCCTATTGCACTGTATAATTTACGTTTGAATTATATGAAATAAATGGAAGAGAACGTGATTAGCACTAGTTGGCATACTTCTACGTCACTAGTGAAATCTTCTACACTGTTCATATTTTGGCATAACTAAAATGAAAGACGAGGCTTTACAGTCTTTTACATTATTCCAAATGATTTCTCACTATGCTAAAAAGTATCCATAAACAATATAAATTATTTTTTTTACAATTCTGCTAGCAATCAGACTTTTAAGTCAATCAGGTTCGTGATCGGAATAGATCATTTGGTCAATTTAGCTTGTTATTCAATCATTAACTAATTTGAAATTTTAGTTTATTTTTTTTGCATCATTGCTTATCCACTAGTTCAATTTTGTTAACTAATTGAAGTAGAAATAGCCAATTTGGTTACTGAAGTCAAAAAGGCAAAGTTTTTGCATTTTATTTGGTCATTCGATGTATTACTGTCCGTCAAATTCCTAAAAAATGTAACGATTTACAAAAATAAATTTCAAATTGATTTTAAATTACTAATTAATCCATTTGTGAGATATTTGTTGCAAGTAACGCTTAATTCAAGCAATTCATATAATATTTCCTGTTGAGCACAAAGTATTAGAACAAATTTCTACAAGCTTTAAAAAGTCGAAAAATTTTCGTAAATAACTTCTTGGTTGGAAATCCGCGTAAATGGATTCTCCATCAACTTTCTTATCAGCCAGAAAACTAATGATACACTAGGAGTTAAACATCGGTAAATGAATACGCAATACGTAATACAGAAAAATGTTTGCTTTGAAATTTTGAAAGAAAAAAAAAGTACAGGCACTTAGCTTATTGTACTGTTCATTTGTGCACTATTAATCTTTATATAATTCAGTCTTAGCGGTTAGTACTATAGCGTAATATTAATATTGGGACATTACTTTTTAGTTTATTTGCAATTATTCCTGTGAATCTAGCATGTTTCATCCAGCCCCTGAAAATTGCTACTTGCCACTGTACCATTTTCAAACCATTGATGTTTTTCATTTCAAATATAAACCAAACAAACATTTGATAGATTCGAAATTCCAAAACCACTCAGTCATTTTCTCCTGTAGCGAAATTTGCGTAAAAATTGAAGTTTGTTGTTTCTTCTCTCTGTTAAAAATAAAAGTGTCTGTCTGATAAATTTTCTAAATGAGTGCGATTGAATTGACATATGAAAAGTGTAGGTGCTTATATGGGACACTCTCTTATTCAGCAAAATATCTCACCAAAGGAATCATTTTTGGTGAATTTATCTCAACAATTACTCGAATAATAATTTTTGGTGATTTCTTGCGTGATTGCAAATATCGTTTGAATCCTGCCATGAATGGAGAATTTAAGACAAAAAAGAGGAAACCTTCTGCAAAGTTCGCTCCCATAGCAATGATATATTATGCATTAGTACATAAAAAGCTTCGTGAAATTCAGTAATATTTAAGAGCTGAGGACTTATTGCACTTCAATCCAATTCGGTCGGTCTAATTGATTACAAGATCGATAATCGGATAAATTCTTTCGAAGTGTATTATCGAATAATATTTTAATGAATTTTTAATGAGATTCGGACTACTTGTAATGATTTTCATGTACTTAAAGCATGAAAAATTTTTACAATAAAACTTATAATTTTTTTTGCAAAGCATTCAGATTATTGATTGACAATTGTTTGTGTGATAAATTTATTGCTGGTAAAAGTATGCTTGGCTAGTGCTGATCGAAGTGAGTGTTGGCACGAGAAAAGTATAGTACAATGAAGAACATAAATTTGCACACGTTGTGTAATACTTATTTCTTCCGAAATAGCGCTTTCAAGTTAAAGTGAGAGCTTGCTATATGTTACTGATACTAACAATGATAAAATGATTTCACATTTATCTGCAAACAGTTTGAATATTTATTTTGCTGTGAAATGCTGTTTAAATTTATGATTGATCAGGCGCATGTTTACTGAATACGTGGGCGGAAAAAGTAATGGTTATATTTGATATTATATTTTATTGTAAAAGTCCTCAATCCATTGATTATATTATTCATAATTTCGCTCAAATCTGTCACAGTCTCGATGTTCAGCTGTTATGAAGATTACATACTTTATTAAAAATACATATGGACACACTTTATCATTTCTATCGACATAATCTGATCTTTTATGGAAATTTCATGTGTAAAATTCGAAAAATTCAAATTACTCGAAGTAATTTACGTGTATTCATTTACTTGAGAACACTTATTTACATATCACAAATTGTGAATTTTTTGAAAATTGTTATATGTAAATAAGTGTTCTCAAGTAAATAATAAGTGTGTTATTTACATATCACAAATAAAAGGTATTCTTTTTGAACAAATTTTTCAGAGCTATTTCTTACATCAAATTTAGAAATGACTTTTCGAATCCTTGCGACATTCTTCATCACAGACTGTAATTGTTCGAATTGGAACTTTGTTATCAAAGAATTACCTAAAACGAGTGTAGTCTTGGGATTTAATATATTATCTTCTGAAGCGGATTCCTGGAAATCACTCAAATATTTTTGTCAGTTAATAATTAATTCTATTACTAAAAAAAAAAAGGAGTTGAACAAGTTTTTCGAAGTACATCTGTTTCATTTATATCTTCCTTGTTGACAATACTCATCGCAAACTTCACGCTCATTAATAGTTCAGCAGTTTACTACATAGAATAGATCACGATGAGTTTCATTGTCCAGGGAGCATCAGTTGTCATCAGACTACTATTTTATCCCAGCCTTTTCTTTTGCTCCTGTAGAGGTCACGATGAGCAGATCATATATCATAGCTCTAGCTACTACACGATAAAAATGATCATTTACATCTCTGCTAATATATAATCTCTGCACAACCTATACATATACATATATACATATATATACATATATGTATGTATGTACAGGTTGTGCAGAGATTATATATATATGTATATATGTATGTATACGTTATGTGCAGAACAGTGGCAGATAGTTTTAGAGCAAATCCAAAAGTCAGAACGATTACAGCCGTCCTCCTTATTACTACACAACCTCTACACTCATTATTATAATCTCTGAATATTGTTATTGCTACCTCCTTCAACACTAGTCACAGTTTTGTTTACCAAATAACCAGAAGCCAGCACCGATGCTCACTTCTTGCATTCGTTGACTTGGTTTGAGTGTATGTCTGTATACATATATATTTTGTAGTGCACATACACACATATATGCGCGTCTATATCTGCTGAAAAAAATAAAGTTCGCAAGAGGGTTTCTTTTTAAGCTCTTGCACACCCTCTGTGCAATATATTTCCTCAGAAGTGAAATTCTCAAATTGTTGCCTTCCTGCACTCTCTCTGCCCATGCATTTTTCTCAACAAAAAACGATAAGCATAATATTGTTCTGTCCATTCCCGATTATGACTGTGCTTCTTGACTGACTGTTCTAATTTCATTATTGCAATTATTATTTACTCTAGCTCATATTAACATCTCCAAACTTGGCACTTTTCAATCAAATTTGTGTTTTAGAAATGCAATAATTGGATGTAATGAGAGAACTTTTTCTTTATTTTCTCATCTTCATCGATGGCTTGTTGAATAATTTTTGCTTGTATTTCGTTTGCACAGTCTAGAACTAGCTTTATTCAAGCAAAAAGTTAACCTATATCTTTTACAGTTCGTTGATTTGTTTCTGATGTCATGATTAAAACACCAGTGCAGTGTGTGATACAGAATATTCTCAGTTCTTGACAGATAATTCATTTCATGACTTGAATGTTCAGCATACGAATTTGAGGGATGCATGTTTCATGCCTAATCTTCTGCTAAGTATTCAGTTTATGCAGACTATTACAAAATATAGTGAAAAAAATTTTGATAGAAGTTGGCGAGTAAAGATTGAGAATACAGAAAAATAGTGCAGTCTCAATATAGTGCATACTTGTAAGAAGACAAGATATATGAGTATGAAGAGTGTCTATTTTGTGAACTGCACACACGAGTACACGGTAAAACAGCACCTTAAACAAGAGTTATACTTACAGTTTATAATTAGATGATGTGGAGAATAGAAAGATTGAGAGAAACAAGAAATATCAACAAAAGGATCGTAATGCCCAGAGATTCAGAGCGATAATGTAAAGACGAGAGTATCTTGAAAAAAAAACGTTTATATTATAAAGTTGCAGAACAGCTCTAATTTCTAACATAGATAATTAGAGGTTAGTGCTGCTACTTTATTATATAAAAATTTGTTTAAATTCTAATCTTGCTTGGAAAAGAAAAATAGCAGTTGAAGGCACACAGAATTCGTTTATTTTCCTTAAATTGTTGTATCTCTAAAAGCATCTTACTGTTCTGTTATGGGGATTTTTATTGATTGATTGATGAGAAATATTTGATAAGTAATTCTATTTATTTAATTATTGGCTGAAACTTTGTGATTTTTTCTAATAGTTGTACATTTTGTGTGGATGCCTTCAAATATTATTCATTTTGTTAGATTATATGCAAGTATATTTTGCTTCTAATAAATTGTCATTTCCTTAAAACAAGACGCTTCATGCTTGAAGATTGTAAACAAGGAAGAAATGTGCATGCTTTGAAGGTTGTGCCAACTTTTGTCTAATCTCAACATCGATAGACTTCTTTCAGTCGAACGTAAGAATTACTCGTACTCCTCTTATTTCAAAGCGATTTAGCACAGGAATCAAGCAAGCGAGCATTTTGCTTCTAAATTTAAATGGCAAAGAAAAAGGCTTTTCCTTCTGCTTTTGTTATTATAAAAAGAATGTAAGTACATAAATGAAATAAAAATGTTATTCAATTTTTTTGCTCTCAGATTCCTTTTGCTGTGAATTTGGTGTGAACATTTGAGACGAGAGAGGAGCATTTGTTACACTTTTTGTTTGTTTGAAATTACATATTGCATTATTCATTCATTTTGCTTGTAAATACATACTATACTACCTTGTTTAAAATGAATTATTCAGTTGGTATTCACGTCATTCATTCATCAGTCAGTCATTTTATAATTTGTAATTCCATATGTACTAGTATCCTTTTTCTATTTTTCATTAGTCAATTTAATTTTTTCCCGCCTTTTTATAGTATAGAATATTTTTAGCACACATTTCTGTGACGATAATTATTATTTGATACAGGTTACTGTTTCGATTATTTTATATATAAAATTAGTTATCCAATTTATTTGTTCTCATCGACATTGGGTTTCTGACCGTTTCTTTGATGCCTTTGTTATCTTTTTAATTGAATAGAAATAGAACTGAATAAAAAATAAATAGTTCAAACAGATATTCTTTCTAATGTCGTAGTTTAATGAATGAAATGAACTTTTTTGTATTTAAAAAATTGCATTTATCTTATTCAAAGAGTAATATCAGACATTTGTCTCAAGTTTCTCAGCCATCGTTTCATATTTTCATTAGGCAAATTGTAACTAATAATATAGACATAATTTATTCAATAACAATACTTTGGGATATTATTCAATCTCCCTAAATAATATGACGAAAATTCATGTACAGAAAAGGTATCTTTGTTTACTTGTAGCATAAATAATTATACTTCATCATTTTATAAAATCTGTGATTCATTACTCTGATTTACTCTTTTCAATAGTTAATTTCTTAGTCCTGTTAAATGATCTAAACCCTCTAAATCATCTGGAATAGTAACCATTTAAGTCACTTCTTCACGAAACAAAAAGTCTCAAGTATTTTTTAATGATTCACGCAACTGTTTTCATTATTTTTTAATATTGATTGATTACAAAAGAGATTGCTAA
>UYYF01004430.1:0-22436 GCA_900618365.1 Thelazia callipaeda
CTAAAACTAATTACAGCTTAAAAACTTCCAAGTGATAAAAGTTGATTGCTTATGTAAAAAGTTGGATTAATAGTTGATTATATATTACGGTATGACGTAGATATAAAAGGTTTAAATAAAGACTTGAGAAACTTTATAAAAATTGTGACTTATCAAATCTATGAAGTGAAGCAGTGACGGATAGCGCGTTGGCTGGAGAGGAGTTATAGATGGTAGTACCTGCAACAAAAGGCAATATTAATTTCAGGGATATAGTTAGGAATTATTTAGAAATTATTTTTAGTAACCTCCGGTAGCTGTGAGTTTGATTTTCATCTGCATTCGCAAAGTACCACTTAAGTGGCATTGTAGCAGATAGTTCATGCAGATAATATTTTATACGTTTTTCATTACTAAAATTATTTATAAACACTGTTCATTTAATTTTTGATCCCAACAATGAAGAAATAGCAAACGAAAGTTTTAAAAAACATATAGTTAGGAATTATTTTTAGTAACCTCCGGTAGCCCTGAGTGGCTAGGAAAAATTGGACTGAAAAACTAATTTGAAAATATTACCAATTTATCAGTTATCATAACTGAGGGCGAAATTACTTCGAAACAAAATGAAAAATAATTATCAACTAATAAAGGTTTTCCCAACCAATTCAGTGATTGATAGGAAGTAGTATCTCTTTATTTTTACTCAAATTCAGGAATGCAATGACTTTTTGCGCATAACTGATAGGTTTTTTGTATTTCGATTCGCTAATTAATAGAAATTAAGGTGGATAAAATTGAGTGCATAAATATTGTAACTGAAATCAGTGGCTCGCAAAAAGTCGTAAAATTCAAATAATTATTAAAGACTGACATTTTTTGTAAAAATTTAAGGAAATATAATACGAAAATTAATTAAATGGAAGTCATTGCTAAAATTTGAAAACGAAATCAGACAATGTGATATAGCGCGTGGGAAATGCAGCAAACTAGCTGAGAGTGAGTGAAGAAAGTAGGAAGACTGAAACAGATAAAGTTCGCTTTGGTTTGAAATTTAGTAACTATTTGTGTTTTTGCTTCTCAACTATCTTAAAGTTCTTAAAATGAACCTATTCGTGGTGAATTTACAGCTTTCCATCTCAAAGTGGTTATTCATCATTTTTATCGCTTTTTTAAGTAATATTCTGCACACCAAAAAGGAATATACAAACTAACATGCCGTATGGAAGTGAAAATATGCAATATTGTTGTAGCGCTGCTGAGATTTATCACTGCAGCCTTGTTGGAAAGAATAATGAATGAAAGATAGGAAAAGTATTTTAGAGTATTTCAGATAGTCAACATTTTCCTTCATAATATATCTGAAAATTCTTAGAGTCTATGCGTTTTTAATTACTTTCTGTTTATTTTTGTAAAAACTTTACTCTCATACATAAGTAGTAGTTGAAATAATTACTTAAATTGTTGATTTGTAACAAATAAAATTTTGAAAAACGTTTTTGAGCATAAAATGAAAGGTAAGTGTGCAAAGACAGTAATATATTTTTTGCAAAGGTAGTTGTAAAAATCTTCATGAAAACTAAAGTATTAAAAAAGATTTCAGATATGATTAATACCAGCTTTCTAGCTTGAGAGTAACATGTGAATATACTTTTGGGTACCATTTCATTTGAAATTACGTGTTTTATATTTTCTTTGTGATAGAGAAAATATTTTCGTCACTGCTTAAAAACAAAAATGCAAAATATAAAATAATTCAAGACTCTATAGTGTCATAAATATTTTTCAAATATAATGGATTTCAAATTCAAAAATTTTAGTATCATAATAAAGGTAAAAGGTTCACTGACATTTACAGGAGATACGGTACACGATGTGCCGGTTGTAACATTGGTCTCGACCGGAATGATTTGGTTAGGAGAGCACGTGATAAAGTGTTTCATGTGCAGTGCTTTCAGTGCACAGTTTGCCAAAAGAAATTAGACACCGGTGAACAGGTAAACATTGAAAGCGTTTGAAACGAGTATGCAATAGTGGGCAATAATTGACAATATCTGTCATTTTATTCAAAAATCATTTCTTTTTTTTGCAAAATAAAGATAATTTGTTTTGTGAAGATAAAAATCCAAAAAAAAAGAAATGTCAGCTTTTGGAAAAATTGATGAGAAGTATGGTTCTAGCTTAAACGCCTTAGAGTATGAGCCAAGTGACCTACAGTTCAGCTAATTACTTCCATAAGCGTAGGCACACATTTTTGGCAACAAGTTGAATCAGCAAAACTCTCTACCTGCTTTTGTTTTATTTCTGTTCAATATAAACATGCATACTTACTAGTATCGCGAAAATCTTTAAATATTGAGCAGAATGACTTCTTATAGACTGCATGTGAAGCGTTTGAAAAAATATAAATGGAATGAATGAAATGTCTTTTAGAAAAACTATAAAGTATTGGAGCAGTAAGACTTTTTCTAATATTTACATAGATATGAAATTCATGGCATTGTGTGAGATTTCGTTGATGACTGATTTTTTTCTCAAGATGAGTTTGAGGTCAAAAGGGAATGCATGCCTAATAACATGTATGTCAGCATTGAATGATTTTTGAAAGCAAGGAATTTCTTGCAAGTCCCGAGAGATTTCCAAGTATCCGTTTGGACGTCGTTTGCGAACAATATTCTTCAAAATTTTTGCCATACTTCCATTTTGATACCTTTCGTATTCAAGTGTTACATACATTTTTACCCATTTATATATAATATCTTTATTTATTTATTTATTTATTTATTCAATTTAGTTTCTCATATGTACATGTTATTTGTATGTTTTTGCAGCTTTATATTCTAAATGGCAATCGATTTGTCTGCAAGCACGATTATCTTGCTAATCCTGGTAAGTCATAGTTCACCTGTTTCATTCATTAGCACCATTTCTCGCTGCACTAACCAAACTTTAAGCTGCACCTCGGGATTTCTTGCCAAACTCCTCATATCCTCAAGAATAGCGAGTTTGCTTCCAATTGCAAGTCAAAAGTATGCTTCTGTGAACAAACTTTGAAACTAAACAAAACTGTAATCTAGCCTTCCGAGGTTGCAAACTGTGTCTTCTTTTCGAGTGTTTTCTCCTAAAAAATTTTATCTTTTTTCAATCTAACATATTCGAAGATGAAAATTTCAAATAAAGCATATCATCCAGAGGTTTTTTTTTAAACTTATCCGTGTTCACGAGAGAAAAATTTAGAGAAGAAAAAATATGTTTTTTTTGTGTGCCACATTTGATGACATTCTGCAAACACTCTCAAAAACTTGAGAAATATCAAGAATGAGTCTAAAAACATTTGAATTAACAATCATTTGAATTAACAATTAGGATTTGATAATCATTAAAATGTCTATTTTATTGATTTTAAGTGATTATCAAACGCTGGCTGGTTTATAGTGGAATTTTTTAAGCTAAAAACTTTGCTAGTTAAATATGTTGCACACAGTAAAATTAATTAAATCATTTTTGCATTTTTATTTCATATAATGTTTTTCAACTTTATTCTTGAAATTTAATATCTTTGAAGCCAGAACAATTCATGATTGCCATTTATATTTAATTTTATCCACCGCAATCAATTACAGTAAGTAGATTAACTCTCTTCCGGTGGATGTAGTTGAAGTTCACTGCTCGAGATTCAAACAACTCTCTTCTTTTGGTTGATTTATGCCCACTTAATCAGATTATAAAACGAATTAAAGTAAGAAATAAGCATATATAATATTACTTATTTTTCTGTTCACAGAATCATTTCTAGTTATGGTATTATATTATTATTACTTTATTACAACCATTATTATGGATCGCTGAGCTTCATAAGCTCTTCTGTCCACTCCATATTTTCTCGCTTCACTGAATTTCAATTTGAGTCTCATGTCCTTAACTTTTATTTTCGAGGCACTTCACACATTCTTTGCTCAATTTTGTCCTTTGAATCAGTGCATTCAAATTCTGCATTAGCATAATTATGCAAAGCAACAGATATTTAAATACACTTTTTACTTATTTGTTTGCCGCAATGTTCCAAAGAGTGGAACATTTTTAAAACGATTGGGTCAAATGGTTTTAGTGCCATCCGCGGGGAATAATAGTGAAGGGTCATTACACATAAGTGGATTAACCTCTCATAACCCTTTTTGTTTTCGCTAAATCTGAATTCGGTAAAACTTGCAAGGAAGGCTTCTAGATGACCTCCTAAAATATCATCGCAAATTTCAGAATGTTGAGATAAAAGAAGAAGAGCACAGCTCGATAATTGAATTGAAAATTCACAATTAATCACAACAACAAACCTCTTGTTATCAGTTGTCTCAGTACTAAAAGCTACATTATTTTTAAAAAAACTAATCTAATTTTAATTAGTGATTAAAAAATTTGTTTATTATAATTGAAAATCATGAAATAAAATGATTTATAAATCACTTATAATGAATTAGATCCAATTTTTTAACTGAAATAAAATAATTTAATTTCTTAGAAAAAATTAGCTGAGATATTTTTGAATGGATATCTGAATAATTGATGACCCAATAAAATAATTTGGTTTTGAAACAACAAATAACCCTATTTTTGAATATTTTGCACAATTAATGCATTTATATACAGTATAGCATTAAACAAATTTATCTTGCAGTCTTGTAAATCACAAAAATTTTTATCACTTTAAGAATGTAATTTGGCTTTACAACCAAAACATTACTTTTTGTCACACATTAACTTTTTGTTTATTTTTACTACCTAAATGTATTTGAACATTAATTCCATTAATTTGTGATTGATATTTGTTTAGAATTTGTTTTAATGAAGAATTTTAGCACTGAGTGAAATTGTATTTTAAACATTCACTAAAATTGTCATTTTGACAAAAGTGCCAAGAAAACTGCGCTTCACACTAACAACAATTGATATGTTAAAGTAATTAATTCTTTTTCATTCATAAAAATAGCAAAATTTGGGTGAAAGAAACAAAAACAAAGAAATTTATAAGTTTGATTCAGTCTTTCCAGTAATGATTATCTTTCAGTTTTAATTGTTTGTCATTTAATCTGAATTACTACCTACCGTTCAAAGTACTGCCTTACCTTTGCAATGGTCAAACCACCTGCTGGATTTATTCTCGAAAAACACATCAACTTTTATTGGTTATTACTAATACTAAAACGATGTTGATGGCATGAAAAGAACTAATTACACTTAAACTGATCTATTTGTTTTTTCTATCATTATTATTCAACTTTAATTCCCATACAAATGACTTTTTTTGCATATAAAATATTAATTTCCTACTTGAAATCAAAATGAGAAATGAATTCAATCTAATTATTACTTTAAAATACGCAATCTTATAAATGGTAATTAACTTCGTGAATGAGAAAGTTTACTATTTTGACTTGAGTGCAAAATGCGAGCAATATGCGAAGGACAGAGTGAATTAGCGTTTCAGTGTTCTGACGATAACATTCGTAAAGATTTTTGCTTTTAAAAATAAAAATTAATATTTTGCAACGAAAAAGCACCAAAAAGCTTCTTTGCATTTCTAATAAATTTAAAGTAATTCGTCAAAAATGTGTGCTTTTGCTGCTTTTTTATTTTCTTAAATTTTTCTTCAAGTCATGATATTTTGGCCAATATATGCAAATTTGATAGCTAAAAGCTGCCATTTGCCAAGCGGTTTCTTTAGATTGCATTGTTTTTAAAACGATGAAATGCTTAGACCGGATGGATTTTCTATTATCGTTATCTACAGCTGCCTTTTGCTTTTCACTTGCAACTTATAATGGTACCGAAGTGAACTTCATATTATGCCACTGATAATTTAGAAATCTTAAATTCAATGAATCTCATCTGAATATATAGCATGCTATAATTATTGAACAAGAATTTGAATGATACAAGCTTAAATTGGATATCTGCCTTGAAATTTGGTATTTTACGAAAGTGTTACATACAAAAACTTTATATTGGTTTATTTTTAAAAAAGTGAATAATCACGAAATAGGTCTTTATTAAATAGAAAAGTTTCATTGTAGCGCTTAAAGTCTATAAATTTTTAATTACTAATTTCTTTTTTCTGTTAAAATTTAATTGAGTTTTTGATTCCAAACCCAAAAATGGAAATTTAAAATGGAAAAAGTAAATTTTGGCTTGAAATGAATAAATAACATTTGTGAATTTACTTATCTATGCAACATTTACACAGTATCAAAGAAAAAGTTAGGAATTACCAAAGTAACTTATAATGTTGTTCAGATTCCACTAATTTTTGTTTACTTCCGATTCACTGCATACTAATATGTAATAAATATCGGACATGAAATATTTGATATTTTATATATTATCAATTTAATATAATTTTTATCTTCAATGTATATGCTGCCATAACGTTGTCCATTTCTTCATTCTCTCTTTTATAGCTATATTAAAGATTTAACTAAGAAAAAAGACAGATATTTTATGAAATAAATAATTATGCAAGAATTTCTGACAAATCGAACATCAGAAGTACTACCTTACAAATACAGAATGCAATTTTTTTAAATAGAATATTATCATGTTATACGTACTTTTTTGGCTTAAATTTGATAAATTTTTCATAACAAAAAATCAGGCAAAATTTGCTTTTGACATTCCAAAAATGGAAAATTTTCATTGTCGAAAAGAAGGAGCAAATAAAGATTGTATAAAAGGAAAAATCAGAATTGATGACTATTCGTCTGTGCTTTGTGAAAAAATAACCGATTCATAACGTTTTCTATTTTTATTTCTTCTTTTGAGTTTTTCATGAATTCTACAAATTTAGCAGAAATTACAGAAACTTGAACATCCCTGAGATAATACAGATAGATCAAAAGAGCCAAAATAGTCTCAAAATATAATTCGCTTTTTTAAGTTTTGACAATTAAATAGAGTTTTTGAGTGGAATGTTTCTACAACGTTTCTCTGAATCTTTCTTCAGAAATCACTACTTTAATTGAAATACATATTTTTGAGAAAAGAATAGCATAAAGAAATGTTTTCTTCACAAATTTTGCATACATTTCGATATTGTAACTTTGGTTTAAATTATATAATTAATTGCAGTTTAGTTTCAACTGAGTACTAAAACACAATTTTGAATTCTTATAAAAGCATTTTAAAAAGTCTCATTATTTTGTTGAGATGTTAATGATATCAATTATATTTTTATGCTACCTTTTGCTCAAGAAAAGATTCGCAAAAAGTCTTCTACAATTGATTTTCATCAAATTTTATCACAATATTAAAAATTTTTGAAAATATTTGAATTTTATCGAAATTTTAATAAGTGTGTCTTGTCTCAAAAAATCATTTTCTGTGAATGCTTTTACAGTTTGTGTGAATGCTTTTACAGTTATATGCATCTGATTAATATTACCTCAAAAAATCATTTTCTTTAATTGGTGCAATATAAATTCTTTTTTTGCTTCTTATAATAGATCTAAAAGGTTAGATATAATTATTAAACTGAGCGAAAAGTTTGGTTACTTGCGCATACAGTAAAAATAAGTGAAAAATTAATTCTCTTTTTTTGATGCAATTTTTAATTCAGTTTTTTTCCTCCCACCAAATCACAGCAGGAGACTACTGTACTGAATTTGAGACAAGACACAAAAAAAGTGAAAATGATTAAATTTTTATTTTTTTGTTACAAGTATAGCCGTTATTATCTTCACTGTTCACGGTATATGCGTTATGCGCATACATGTATGTATATTTGTAGTGCGTATTCCGTTCTAGAAATTCAAAACTCTGTTTGTGTTATGGAAGATTTGATTCTTCCCAAAACTGGTCTCAATGGATTAAAAAAAGTCCACGCAAAAAGTCTTCTACAATTGATTTTCAGTCAAAAATTTTGATGACTCAAAATAAAATACAAATTCAAAAAAGGGAATATTAAGTAATATTATTCATTTACAACAATTATTTGTCTTAAATCAAATTTCAATGCCTGAAAAGTCATTTATTAAAAAAAGGTTTTTTTGAAATCTTACGCTTTTCATTCAAAATTTCAAATTAAACCTTTTTTTAGAAATAAAAAAGATAAATTTGAAAAAAAATCCTGAAAAGTCCTTTTTTGTGCAGGAGAAACTTCGTGTAAGTTTAAAACAAATGATTAAAATAATAGTGAAGTCAATAATATGTTTCGAAGTTAAGAAGAGGATATGTGAAAACAAAGTACGAGGAATTAAGTGCAGACTATACGGTAAAGATAATCACAATTGAGCTTAACAAGGGTTGAAGGAAGCAGAATTGTAATTGGAATACAGTAACTAAATTCTAAGCGTAATTAAAGTTGAAATGGAAATTGAGAAAGCCAATATTGAAGAGAACAAATTGAAGAATAACAGTATGAATAAAAATAAAAGAAGGGACATCAGAGAAGAGATATTTTTTATCAGTCATTAATAGGGACTAGAAAACATCAGCTTTGAAAATTAATTATATTAATGTATATATCACTGTTAGTGAACTATTTGCACTAATTATTTCTAAATAAATTTTAACTGTAAATTTTGATTTACTTTCTAAACAGTATTTCTGTTTGCTATTTAGTTTATTCTGCAATTTTTAAGTTAAATATTCTAATTGACAGTTTGATTGCAAATGCAAATGAGTCAAATTTTATTCATTAGCAATTTGTACTTTACATGCTTTTTGTACTGTCTCAGAAAGTGCTGCACTGTATATAACTCAATTTTTTATTTATTGGCAATACAAATTTTCGCACATATAAGTATTTTCGTAATTTGTTTACAAATAGCTTTAACAGTATTCTTCACGTTTTAATAATATTTCTTATTATGAATTTTTTGACAGCATTTGACCGTATTGTTATTCAGTCTTATTCAGCTAAACTTTTATCGAATTTCTTTGTTTATCGGTCTGTTTATGGTCAACCATCTGCGAGCCCTTTGACCCAAAGACACTTTCCTGCTTAGCTTTAATTTAATTAGCGTTTCTTTTCTGTTCAAAAGACATTCAGTACTACCAATTTCCTAGTTTATGTCAACCATTCTAACAGCTGCTGTACAAAGCCGAAATTTGCTGTACTGTGCATAAGAAAGTTAATACTTTCAGGAATATTTTTCCACAACTAAGTTTAAAAATTTATGATTAAAGATTTCACATTCAATGTTTTGAATAAAGTTTGCACTCCAAATTTTTATCATTTTCAGTTTAAAATTTGTCAAAAAAATATAAATATTACAAATATGAAAAAATTTTGAATCGATTTCAGCACTTTACAAGTGGGAATTTGATAATAAGCTTACGATTTAATTTAATTAGCGTTCCTTTTTTTTGATTAATTTTAAATTAAAAAACTTTGTAAGTAAATTGCTTTACATTTATAGAAAATTAATCAAATTCACTTTTTTCAAATAAATAATACAAAAAGTATTCATCAATCATTATTCGAGTTATGAAAAGTTCCTGAAATTTGCAACTACAAATTTTGTATTTGCTTCACTTCCGAACATTTCTGTCACTGTCCTCTTCATCGTTCTATCTAAAAAACTGTCGTCCTCAGAAATACGCCCGTCATCCTAAATACGCAATGATCACAATTAAGTCATTTTTTTCCGAAATTTGGAAAAAATAAACGCCAAAGTGTCATTTATTTTGCTTTCCATTAATTTTTCATTTTCTCTTTTGGAATAATTATTTTCGTGAAGACGCAAAATTGAATAGCTATTAATTTTATTCTCTATTAGAAAACAAAAAACTGCTTACTACTGCCTGCATTTCCTTTATCTTTCAAGGGTAACTTACGTGTATTACAACTGATATCTTGCAAATGACTCTGAACTTTTAAGAAACAAAAGCAATCATAAAAATAAATAAAATTATATATTTTCAAAGTCCACACAATATTTTTGAAAGTTTGCACGAAGAGATTTGCGTGCTATTTTTGTGACCTTTTAGCCCGAAATAATGCAGAAAAATGGTAGTTGCTGATATATACTTAATAGTGACCATTTGGACATTTAATTAAGCCAATCAAAAAAAGCTATCGAAAAATGCTGTGCTATTCAAAAAAAAATCCGTTAAAACTTTTTAATATTATTTTAGCGACTAAAAAAATTGGAAACAATATAAAAGGTATTTTCATCTCAAAACTTTCATATCTATTGGCTATTTTATTTTGTTGATTTAGTGCAGGTGATAAAATGCCAAGTTTTTAATTAGTACAAATTATAAATTTGTGATTTTATTCTGCCCATATTTATTGTGGATAAAAGATTTCATTTAAATATTACATTTTATCAAAGCTTTACAGGAATATGAGTTTTCTATACATTAATAATAAAAGTGAATAAAGTGCAGATTACTTGTTGATGAAAATGATAACTTACTGACATTTTATCACTTGCACTCAATCAGCAAGCAGTTGAATCAGTACTAAAAATGAAAACGAAACGAAATGATTACATTTAAGTTGCCTTAACTGGTTCTATCAACTTTCATAAAAGCGGCTTTATTGTAAACTGCTTATTTTGAGATTTATTCTGCGGTGCTGGTAGCTCGGAATGTGGCTCAGAGGATATCGATGACGAATGTGATGATGCAAGCGATGAAGTTGGTCAGTGCTTCAATTTGCAGGAATAAAATGGTCTTTAATATGCAAATAGATTATTACCTTTAGTTTGGGAAAATCACATAAAATGATCAAATTGTTAAACTTTTAGCCTCATTTCACAGTTTTAGTAAATTGAAATAATCATTCATTCTTGCTAACAGAAGAATCAAATTCTACTGGACAGCAAGAAATCCCAAGTGGTGAATCGATTTCAGCTAATAAAATTGATGATATTTCGGGATCAGCGAAGAGGAGAGGACCTCGAACAACAATTAAAGCTAAACAGGTATTTCTAGGAAGATTACCTCTTGCATTTCACAGCAACACAATTGATTTCAATGTAATCTTCAAAAAATCTGATGAAAACTCTAAGAAGTAAATAGATTATTATTTATTGATGGCAAATATAATGGATTCTCACATTTTTAAAGCTATTTTTGGTTTTTTAAACTGAAAAGATTTTAGCTCAAACATAAAATCATATAATTTTTTTTGTAAATACAGTTATGTTTATGTGACAGTTTGCATTTATCTTTCGTATTTTTTTAAAATACATTGCAACATTTAACTGTACTTTTTCAAGCTTTAAAATTTAAACTTTCGTGTATCAAGTCTTGAAGCTTTCAGTTAGATACGTTAAAAGCAGCATTTGCTTCAACGCCGAAGCCAACTAGGCATATTAGAGAACAATTAGCCCAAGAAACTGGTTTAAACATGCGAGTAATACAGGTAATGATTCGATTTCGCGTGCTTCCAATTCATAATTTAAGTCTGAGCAAGTTACGAAGTTTTTAAGTATTTGCCTTTTACATTTATATTTATCAAAAAATGCAACATTTTCCTGAATAATTTGGCTAATAAGAATAGAAATGCAAAAATTTTCGTCGATTTTATCTCAGAAAAAATGATCTTTGTGTTCAACGAAAATGATGTTTTTTTGGGTTTGTTTTTTATCAAAGTATTAAGCATTTCAATCGGTAATTTTTAGTTCAGCCATACTTTTTTCAAAAAACTCAACAACTTATTTATAATTAAGTTAAGGTAAATATTCAATTGAACGCAGATATCCTTAAGATTTTTATATTATCCATTTAAGTATACAAATATTGTTTCATATCCCTGACTTTTTAATTTCCAGTTGTTTCAAACAAACTATAAATAAACTGTCAGTACTAAACCAAAAAGATTTTTAGTTCAAAAAACTTAAGTTGCAGATTACAAATCATTTTATTCCCTGGAATTTAATACCATTAAAGATTTTGTTTTTAAATTGTACCTAAATTTCATTACTTTTTAAAAATCTAATCTTGCATTCATGATCATATTTATCAAGTGTGATGTCTGCTAAAACCGGTATCATCTGAATGAAATTAGGCTTGCAAAGTTTAGTTCAGTAATCAAAAGCAATTGATTTGTCAGTACTAAATTTTTTTACTTTTAAAAGATTGGCAATTCTTACCGTATTCACAGTTTACACAGCAAAAAAAAAGTTGAAGCACAAGTGAGGCCAAGGTAATACCTTACTGTCCTTGACAAACTTTTCATTTTATTCCTCGCTAAAAAATTTAATTCACGTAAATTAACTTAAATTGAATTAAAAAGTAATTAAATGGCGATTTATCTATGTTAGCCTGCTTCCTCTATACCCTTTTACACTCAATTAAAGTAAGTCATTGCCGAGTAAAAATTGAAAATTAGTCTTGGACTAGCAGCTCAGCTAGGCCAAGGGGGAAATAAAATTGAGTTTAGCTTTTACATGCAGAAAATTACACGGTTCGCTAGCGTAAATCCTTCTCTGATATAATTGAAATGGCCATATCTGTTCTACGATCAGTTTACAGCTGCTTTCCTGCAAAGAATCTCTTCGCTTCTTTACCTTACTAGAAACTTCTTCTTTCTTGTCTTCTAGTCTGCTTACTAACTATTTTCGTTATTTTTGGCTAGTTTGAAAAAAGCGTCAAGCTAGATCTTTTCTATCTATTATCTGTTCATCAATTACTCATTTAGCCTTAAAATTTATGCGGAATTTAGTATACTTTCTCTTCTTCTCTCTCCCTATCACGCACTTTTTTCCATTGCATTCACACCTGCCTCTCTCTTGGGACTAACTGTCATCATCACCATTTACCGTATCCAACACATATATATATGTATATGCAAAGCGAACTAAACCTTTTTATCGTGAGATAAAATTAGATTTGTATGTAATGATGCATGCACCTTTGGTAGAAAAAGGGAATATATCAGAAAATGGCAACTTTTGAGGAATAATCTCATATATTCCAAAATTGGCAAAGTGTGGAAAAGAATAAATTAACAATATTTATTGCATTTTTTATTAAATTTATTCGCACAAATTATAAGCTAAATGCAATGATATACGCTTGTCACCAAATTGAAGTTTTTATCCAATTAATACCACTGCGGTGTCACTACTCATGTATCTAATTTATGATCTAAAGATCATAAATTAGATACAAGATATGTGTTAATGTGTTAAAAGGTAAATCAGACACAATGAAAGTTTTAGGCACTTGTACAGACAAAATTTAATCAAACCGTGTGGTATCACTGCTATTTTATTGGAATGAAAATGAACAAAAACCATTCACTGTGTGAAATTTTAAATTTGAGTAGAAACCAAAATAAAATTGAATCAGTTGAAAATAAGGAACTGTCAAGTACAATTGCTGAAAAATAGAAGCCAACAAATATAACTTGAATGAAAGGAAGACGGTTTTCTTGCAGTTTAAGATTAAACTGATTCAAATATTGGACATATTTTGATCAGTTCCAGAACTGTCTCGAAATACCAAAACTAGCACCAACTTAATGAGTTGATTATATTTTCATAATTCACACTTAAAAAGTAGAAATTGTGGAACAACAACAAAATGTGATTGCTACAAATACTGAAAACAAATTATAGTCGTTTCTTGATAAAACTCATAAATTATTATTTACAAAATGAAACACAGCGAAAAATCCATTCATTGAATCGAACCAGCTCACTGTTGAATATTTATATGATGATTTTGCACAATTAGCATAAACTGCTCAACTTTACTTGTCTTACCTGTGCCAAGTATCAATGTAAATCAGCTCAAAAAAAATCAGTTCACTGATTTCTCGAAATTAAGGTGTGGTTTCAAAATCGTCGCAGCAAAGAACGGCGCATGAAACAATTACGATTTGGTGGTTATCGACCAGTACGACGCAACAAGACGTCCGGTAGGGATGACTTATGCGTACCACAAACTAATATCTATTCGCAAGGTATTTTTATCAATATTTACTATAACTAAAGCAATTTTCAAAATTTTTGAAGTCAAAAAATAAAGTGATTTACAAAAATGGAAGCATGCTAGCATGAAGTAATAGTCAAATTATAGTCTAAGCTCTTAATGTCTAAGGTTACTTTCCTTCTGTAAGCTGATTAAGTCATAAATCGGAAAATTAGACGGCGAAATAAATTATTCAATAAATGGATAAAATTGTGTTTAAGCAGGTGAAAATGAGTATTATTGATCGTTGGTGACATACATGTGGACATATATGATAGGCTGGGGATAAAAGTCAGTTTAGGATAAATATGTGAGGTAAGTCACTGAATGGATTTTATTGGCGTAATGAGTAGTACAATTGAGGGTAAGCTGATTGCATATTGCGCCATAAAATATGAAAATAGACAGGTGAAGTTAGGATTAACACTTCTTGGCAAGGGCAAGGGGTGATTGCATAGAAGGATAAACGATTGAAGTTCAGGCAGAACTTATTGATGGCATCAAAGAAATATTCACTTCACTATTTTAAGCTTTCCATTTGAATACAAATCGCTATTTGTTGGATAAACTTTGTTATCAGAAATCATTTGGAAGCTCTAAAAAAGCAAAGACTCCTTCATAATTTCAAGCTTTTAGTTTCGCAAATTAATATAATTTATTTAAATTTAACATCATTTTCAGCTTTATTAATGTTTTAGTTTTATCTGATATTCAGAGATTTATTACCTTCACAACTTTTGCGAAAGTATTACTGTATGATTTATTTTAAATTTTGGTAAGGCACAGAAGAAAATGATAATTAAAACTCGCCTTAAAAATTATCATTTAGTTACTTTTGTCATTAAATAATGCTGCAAAATGTTTGCTAATTTTTTTAGATGGTAGTAGTGATGGATTTTACGGTCGATTACCTTTGCCATTTTTTTGTGATAACTACGGTACTTCTGGTCCTGATGTAGTACCACCACCACCACCACCACCGTCAACAGCAACAACACTTCCACATCCATCATTTATTATCCCACCTGAAACACATGCAGTTGGAGTAGATCATACCAATGCAGGTTAGTTTAGTAAGTGATTGAATAAACAAAGAAAAAATTGTGCAAGTGAAAATTTTATAATATTTTTCAGAATAAAACTTTACAAAATAAACTTTTTTAACTGAATACTTCAAGTATACTTTCGCTTCAGACAATACATTCCTTGAAGAAAGCTTGCGACCTCCACACAGTTCTCCTAATATGCCGCTAGCAGCACAAGTAATAATCTCTTTCATTACTTTCCACTTCTACGCTTTGCTTTATGACTTTGCGTTATTCTAATTTTGACTACACAAATTTGTTCTTATTGCATTGCTATTATGATGAATGCTTTATTTATTTTTCAAAAATAATATAACTTTCCAAATTATAAAAGCAAAAAAATTACAAATGTAAACTTAAAGAAAGAAAATCAAATGTTAAGTCTGCAAATTATATTAGAAAAATAATAAATGCATGCAAGAGAGAATGGAAGAATAAATGGTTGGATAAAAGTGTAATTTAAAAAATTGAAAAAGTTTTACAAATGTGAAATTAAAATATTTTTGATCACTCACAGAGCCTAAAAGCTGTCCACAGTGAAAGATTAATTAAAATAGGATGTCTTTTTTTGTTCCGTACAGTTAATTGAAAAAAAATATTTTAAAATAAAAATGCATTCAAAAATGTATTTCTTGCAAATGAACCATTAAGTGAGTAAAAGTTGTATGGAAAAGAGAAATACAGCAAGTATTGAAACCAATATACAAGACCTTATTAGGTGGCTAAAGTGCTGTAAAAAGTTTGAATGAAAATTACGGACAGAAAATTTAAAAAACGCCGGAAATTGAATAACGATTTGATTCAAGCAAATAAAAATTAGATTTTGATTGTAGCATTTGCGTTTCTTTTTTTCACTGATACGCTTGTTGCTTGTGCAAAGTGTAAGCTAAAGTTAGAGCAACGCCAAGTGAATAAGTACGTGAAACTTTTGAAAACTCACCTGGGAATGTCGAAAACAAGCAAGTCTGTCACTCAAAGCAAACATTCCATGCCTGAATTCGGCAAGATGGACAGATATATGCATACAAATATATGCAAATGTTCTTCTTCAATACTAAAAAAGCAAACAAACAAGCAATTTTTTGCTTTTTCAACACATTGAAAGTTTTTTGACGTTTTTTTGCAATGCCGAAACGCAAGATTTTACTTTACAAATTACAACCTTTTGAGGGATTTTCTTTTCTTTTCCTTCCAATTTTACTAATTTTGAACTATTAGTGAGTTATCTTTGCCTTCCAGAATCACACTTTCTGTTAGGATACTGAATCATTGATTCACAATATTTGATTAGTTTTTAACATCGTTCTATTTAGTTACTTTTAATATATAAATTCATCAACTTTTATTAACTGCCCTATACTCAATGTATTTAATTTTTGTACAATACTAGTGAAATCTGCGTGTAGTACGTGTACAGAATTTAATGCTAATTCGTTGAATTAATGAAATTTGGATAGAATTGAATTTTGATTTTTGCAAACAAATTTCAAAAATGTTGAAAAAATAGAATTATTATTCAAAAATAATGTTGAAAAAATAGAATTATTATTCAAAAAGTATATTTAAAAAAGCAATGCTTTCAAATTCCATTCTTAATATCTTGCATGCAAAAAAGTCATTTTTCAATCGAATACAAAATTGCTCTAGGATGAAGCATATCGACCAGTGCGCGGATTGTATCAGTCACACGAGATGAAATCTGTTGTACAAGGCTGGTAGTAGCAAGGATGTCCTGCTTTATCTGAAGTACACGCTAAGCACAAACAGATGCCAATCACAGTGTAAAATCAAAAATCTGTTTGTTTTCCTTATAATCGGCTGCTGTTTCATTTTTGCAAATTATAACAGACAACTTTTTAACTTTCTCGCGCATTACTTTTCTCAGCAAAAGTGAAAGCTTTCTATTGCATAAGTGAGTATCTAACAAAATGTATACAGCTACTTTAGATCAGAAACATTTCGCGTAGACGACTTGAAATGACTGACTTGAATGAATGAGTGAGTGAGTGTATCGTATGATTGATGACTGTGTGTTTGCGAGCTGAAAGAGAGATAAATATTTTTTCTGCTTGCTAAATTTTACATGCAGAAATTCTGCAGAGTAAATAAATATATTTGAGTGGCATTGAATTTGAAAAGTTGTCAGAGATATTTGTCAAAATACAAGCTTAATCTTTACGAGCTTATAAGTGATATTTGATTGTCATTGTGTTATAATATTGATGTAGCAAAAGAGTTTTTAAGTATTTGATGTCTAATTAATGCTTAATTGACTTTTTTGAAAGTTTGTTTGCTTAAGAAATGAAATACAATAATATTTTAATTGTGTACTTATTTATTTTTATTTTGTTGCTTTGTTATAATTGTGCACAACAGGCTTGGCAGCCTTATCAAATTATTCTCTTCAAAAATATTTGATAAGCCATGTCGAACTTTTGCGTTTTTCAGATTAAAATGTGACCATTTAAAAAATTGTATTTGGTACAACTTTTGGGTAGACTGATAATGGCTATTTCATTCAATTAATTAGCATAACTTTTTACAACCCCAAATTGTAAGAAATTTGAGAATAATTATTTTATACTTGAAAGTTAGAAGTTAAAAGTGAATGCAGTCAGTCTTAAATAAAAATAATTCAAGCTTTGATACTGGAAAAATATATAGTTGATTAAAAACTGAAAAGCGATAAAATAATTAGCGGAAAATAATTATCTGTAGCAAAAAAATTAGTGCGTGATAAATTCTTGAAGGTACAACTCAACGCAGTCTTTAAAAAGATTAAAAGCTTTAAAAATTTCTTTAGTTTCCATTTTCTGATAAAAATTAGAACTTAACTGACGTGATATATATTTCGTTCACTTATTTTTCAATATATAATACAAAAATTTCTGAATAAATTTGAACCATATTGACATTTTGCAAGCACAAACTTTAACTCATCAAATTTACTACAAATTTTACTTTTAAAATGACGCACTTTCCCACTCATTAAAATTAAAATCAAAAAATTTCGCTTAAAGTTATTTCACTCAATTATTTGAATTTTAAAAATTATTAAATAATACAAATTGAAATTTTTTACAATAATTCAAATTTTTTTCATGTTTATAAAGAAATTTGAATGCCTGGATGAATTTTGATTACATTTATGTATGACAGACAGTGAAATAATTTTGATAATTAAATTTATAGATCAATATGATCGGATTTTACGTTGATTTTTAGCGTGAAGCGTCAGTAAGCAGTTTCGTATTTTTCAGTCATTTTGATACAAGCATTTGACTTGATTTGCTTTTTATCTTTTTTCTCAGTTTTAGTATTCGTTTTCAGTTTCACAAATGTCATTAGCTTTCAAGATACTCATTCAATTTTTCTCTTCCTTCGGCTTTGATTGTTTATTTTTGCTAATTATCCATTCCAAATGAGCATATCATATTTTACTTTACGCATATTTAATCATTGCTATGTATATAATCTGTCTTCGTCTATGCCACACTGAAATCTATAAACTTTATTACATGACAGTGCTAAACTAATTACAAATAAAAATTTTTACTACAAAATGTTGAAAAATTTTCGCACGAATCGATGGCAGTTATTTTTTGACAAAAAATATGCATAAATTATACTTTATCGAAAAGTAATGCATTGTATGATGAGTAAGTGGCACGGAAAATTCAATTTAATAGCAGTCATGTGTATTAATGGGAGTCTGATATTCAGTGAAGAACAATTTAATGTTTCTAATTTCATTGAAAAAAATTTAGATAGTTCCGTGTTCATAGTTTTTATAAATTGATGCAAACAACTTTAGTTCATTTGAAGATATTTCAATTCCAAATTTTTTTCGAATTAATAAACTTTCAAATTTAAAAAAAACACAGTAACCACTACGTTTTAGGACATTGGCATGAAAATGCTTCTTTTGCACAGCTCATTTTTTTTGCAGTGTCAAAAAAATATGCATATTTTATGCTTAAAACAAACAAAATTACTAATTTAACTTGACTCAAATGAACAAAAATCGTTGTATAAAACAACTATAACTCAGCTGATATTAGAGTTAAAAAACAGGTCATTGGATCTAACAACAATGGCTAGCACAAGAAATTGCGTGCATATATTTTTTCCTCAATTAACATTATTCTATAGTTAGTAGTTTTTTTTTTGTAATATTGAAAGAACATTTCAACTCCTTTAAAGTATAAACAAATTTATATCTACAATTTAATTGTAAAAATCATAGTTTAACAGGGAAAATTATGAGCAACAAATATTGTATAAAATAATGCTACAACTACGGATTGTTAAATTTCATTATGAGACCGTATTAAAATAAGTTTATACTAATGTATGCAAAGTGCTACTTATTTTTTATTTGTTTTTTGTATATTTGAGACGGATGCATCTGTGGTCTGAAAGAACAAGGCTGTGGGAAGATAATTCTGATTACAACACGATGAGGTAAGTGTTTTAAACTCTTGTTAGTTTTGTTTTAATTGTCGCATTTATATCATTTCATGTTTTGTATTCGTTTGAATTAGAAATTATTTCAGTTTATTGATGTTTAGGCCAAATTTACTAGTGTAAAAATTTTGGAAATCAAATTAAATACTTTTTATTGCACATTCTTAGACTAGCTTAAGTTGCGACGCATTTCGAGTTAAGAAAAGCATTACTTTTGACCTGCGCATTTTGTTTTGCTTCATTTGTGAGATTTAATATTTGCATTGCATTGGTCATCAAAGTTCATTCAGAATGTCTTTTTAGCGATTCTCAACCAAGTTTAAATAGCTATGTGGGTAAACGAGAAAACTATCTTAGTTGGGAAGAGTATTTTATGGCTGTAGCGCATATTGCTGCATTACGAAGTAAAGATCCAGTTACGCAGGTGTATTTGTTGTCTGATTTTCCGTTTTTGTTTCTAAAATTAGAATAGCTATGGATTCGCTTTTTTTTTTGCTTGTGTACAGTTAGTGAGGGAAAATCATATTCTTTCATTTCATACTAATGCAAAATGATTAAAGAGAACTTATAACGGGAAAATACTGTTCCATCAGAAATATCATTTCGATATAAATGAAACCATTCAGGTAGGTGCTGTAATCGTGAATCAGGATAAACGAATTGTCGGTGTTGGGTACAATGGAATGCCTAACGGTTGCTCGGATAATCTTTTGCCATGGAAGAAAGGTTCAGATTTTTTAGAAAATAAAAGTGCATATGTGTGCCATGCAGAAATGAACGCTATATTAAACAAGATATTTTATTCAACAAAAGGCTCAACAATATACACTGTTTTGTTCCCTTGCAATGAATGCGCAAAATTAATTATTCAAGTAAGGTTTTTTATTCATTGAAGTAGTGGAAAAAATGGGACAAATTTATATTTTTGATGACTTTTTCGGCCTTAAAATTTTTTCGTGTGTGTCTTTTGTTTTCATTACTGTTTATATTTTGCTGTATTACAACTACTCATCACTTTTGTTTAAGTAATTGTGTTTTCATTGAATTCCAATAGTAGGCTGGAATTAGTGAAGTAGTATATCAAAACGAGCGACCTCAGAAAGTGCAAACGATTGCTTCAAAAAAAATGTTCGATATGGCAGGGGTTGGTTGTATTCATATTCAGCAGCTTAGGACGATATATATTTTTTATACATCACTCATTTTATTTCTTATAATGTAATTTCATGCTACTAAAAAACAGTTTAATTTATATAGTGAACGAGTATGATACTAAATAATTTGTTTTAATGTACTTGATATCGAGTAACATACTAGTTCAATGTAAAAGCTGTTTTACAGTTTGATTATTTTGAAGCTTGTTTGCAAGAATACACCGTTTTGACTTATTATATTTCAAGTTTTAGAAATTCACTTCAAAAAGAAATTGCTTAATAGATATTGCGATTGCAAATTTTGAAATTATTGCATAAAATATGTAGCATAACTTGTTGCTGTTTTTTAGGTGCATTACCGACAGTTTCATTCTAACAGAAAGGTCGTCATTGATTTCAGTAGTAGTAGTTCCAGTCATATTATCCCGTCATAGTCTTATTTTTCACTCTTCAGGCCTTTTTTATGTTGATATATTTCTTATTTATTTATAGATATGTAGGTTCATTATATTAACTGTGTAGTAATGGATTAACGGAAAGAGATATTCGCTTAATGTGGTTTTATACCGAATATACATATGTTACTACATGTTTTTCATTTTGTTCTTAATATTTACATATAAAGTAATACAATGCACTTATTCATTATTTTTGAATTTATTTCTTATGCTACTAAACTTCAGAAGTTTTTACAAATTAATTCTTTGTTATTTATTTTGTATTATAATATCTATTAATTAGTGTTTTTTGTTAAACATCGTTTCATTTGTTTTTGTTTGAAGCGATTTCACATCTCTTCCCTTACAGCATGTCGTGAAATAAATTTCTAAAGAATTTTTGCTAAAAATTCTTTTGTCAAGATGCTTTCATTAATGCAAATATTTCTTGAGAGCAATAAATTTCAAACGTTGTTTATTGTTTAGACATTCCTCATGTTACTTTTGCCTTCATTTCTTTTTCGAGTTTACTGTATTGTAAATGAAGTAATTATTTTTTATGCTCGCTTAAAATTAAACTTACGGAAAAGGCGAGTTCTGTATTTAATCTAGAGCTAGAAATAAAAGGGTAGGTTAAGGCGAGATCAAAAGTGGGTTGGGTAGATTGAAAATATATAACATCAGCTGTACCTTCGGTTCTGAGTGTCGATAGTTGCTTCGTTGTGACCATTAATTTTTGTTCACTGGATTTGTGCATTTTCAGACTGGACGATATATACTTCATTGGTGAATCTTGATGTACAATGGGAGATGCTACCGACTTTGAGAGATTTTACAGTGATGTTAGTTTTACATCTACTCAAGAAATCTAATACTTGAAAATATATGACTGAAAAAAATTTGTTTGGGTGAATCGTAATTTCGCTATAGAAATTTAAACTTTGCTCTCTTCAAGATAATAAATTGCAGATTATCCATGACAGTAAAGGGTGATTATTTTAGAAATTTTGAAACAAGTCGTTATTTTCATTTTAGTTAAAAGAAACTGAGAGAAAGGATTCGGTGTTAACCTCAAAGCAACAAATTGATCGTTTATTACGTCCAGGTTCTACGTATCTCAATTTGAACCCTTTTGAAGTAATACTTAAAATGTATATGTCACTTTTCGATTTACCCATTTTGATTTACTTAGTGCAATCAATATCTTTAGTGTTGTGGGAGTTTAAAAATTCTGTTGTAAAGTCATATAATACTAAAATATTCAAACATTCATAAATTAAACCATATTCTATATTCGTAGAATCAAAATGTACGAAAAAAAATTCGTAGAAATGACATAGTAAACTATCTATCAAAGACTTATGGAAATCTATGGATGGTGTAGCAAAGTTTTG
>UYYF01004430.1:23202-81602 GCA_900618365.1 Thelazia callipaeda
TGTAAGTTCGTAACTACAAAGTCCTATAATAGTTTTATATTTTTATTCATTTTTGAAAAGTATATATTTACATTTTTCATAATTGTTCTGTCTTCAGTATTTCAGTCACATTTAATTGTATGAAATATATTTTCAGAACCATCAAAGATTAAGATTATCGTAAAATGTAATGAATTGGTTCTAGTAACATAGGGATGAGGTAGCTATCATTTTTAATTTACTTGTATATTCTTGCTTATAGTTCAAACTGCATATGGTGATTGCATTCTAAAGCACTGATTATATTTTAGCAATTTCTTTCCAGATGAGTGAAAAGCGACGAAAGCTCAAGAAAAGTGGTCAAGGAGATAAAATACCGGAAGATGAACCTGCTGCATATAACAAAGCTCTTTGGGTGGTAGTCACAAAGGTTTGGTGCTCGTTTATCGGAAACAATTTCATCTTCTTTGCCTTACTACTTGTCATGTAAATCATAGTTTAGTCATATAAATAACTTACTTTTAATTGATGAAAATCCTGTTTTATTTTCTTCAACATGATAAAGAGAGTTTTGATCGGGAATATGCTAAAGCTATTTGTAGTTATGAATATCTTTGCAATTTGTAAGCATTTTACATTTTTCAGGTGTTCGCTGATCGTGAAAAGAAGCGAAAAATGCTGGAAGACAGAGCAAATGAAGAAAAGTTAGTCTCACTATGGTTTGGTGATTTTTTTGATTTTTAAAGTCACAAGCGATTACCATTGTATGAAGTTCCGAGGCACATTCAAATTTTTGTTCTATTTTGTCTCTTTTCTCTGGTGAGTTAGCTTTCATTCAATTAAAAGCAAATTTCAGACGACGGATAGCAGAAGAAATGCTTGCAGCAGCAGAAAAAAGAAAAAGGGAGGAAGAGTTTGCTAAAAATTATGAGGTGACAAATTTATATTAGCATAGAATGTTTGTAGTCATAATTTCTTGTTGTTAAGTTAAAAAAGGAGAACTTATTATATAATATTGAGTTTCTTGATCAAAAAAATCGTAACATGATTTTCATGCTTTTGTTTTTTGAACATTTTTACTTTATGAAAAGAGGAAGGTTTATATTTGTAACGATCATTTGACGATGTGTTTGTTTAGGAGTCACGCGATGAACGTCGAGGTACCTGGAGACAGTTTATGGCGAAAAAAGCAAGGAAAGAGGGTGAAGGAAAATCTTTGAAAGGAACAGCCTTCAAACCACCAAAGATAAAGTTGGAAACAAGTGGGAAATAATTGTAGTTTTAAAGTCTCAGAATTCTGATTCTGCAAATCATGAAATATTGTTTATTATGAAGAGAAATACTTTTGACAATCTCATCTATTTTAGAGATTTTACTGAAAAATAAGTATCGTTTTTGTAGATTCGAAGTATAAGGCACAATTGAGTTGACGCTAACTTAAAAAGAGATAACAAACTAAGAAAAAGAGATGAGGCTTTCAAAAAGTTTTTGAAACTCTTGCCAAAATCAAAATGTATTAGATTCGAAGGAATTACTTATGTGCAACATTATGCTTCTCGCTATAATTAATATCAATCATTACTTTTTTTCGTTTCCATGTAAACAGTGGCTTCGAAAATACATGATAACATGTGATTACATTTGCTAACATTTGATTTAATCGTACTTTGGATATTTTCATCTGTGCAATTTGATACTGACAACAACAATGTATATATGATCAGTATTGCCATTTTGGAAATTATTGTTATTGTAAAAATTATTTTCATCAGTCCTCTCTGATTTGATAAAAATTGTTCTCAGTGAGTACTTGTTTCAATTACTATTTAAAGTAAGTAATTCTATGCATAGTTCTGAGGCATCTTAAGTTCTCCTGATGTGAGGAAAAATAAGCTTCAAGCACTAGTTCTTAGAATTGGGTTGAGGTCTACTTTTCTCTTAACTATTCAGGTCATGTTTGCTTTTCGTCGAGGCAGATTTCAGTAAATTAAAATTTATTAAAAATCTTCAGGTAGTATTTTCGGGATTCATCTTTAGGTTGTCTCAAGGCTTGGATTAGACCTAGCTTTAAAAGTAGATAATTTTAGATGAGAGTGCTGCATAAATGATTGGCATATAATGAAATTAGTTGCCTTGGAAGTTATGAGATAGAATGTATTAAAATGTATTTTCAAAGAAAACCATTATATTTTATAAACAAATGTAAAAGACGGTTAGGTGTTAGGTGGAGTGCAATGAATCTACTAGATTGGTTGGTATGCGTGGCTATAGCTGCATTAATATGGTCATTGTGGCAACAATTAGAAAAAGCTAAAGAGCAGGAAATAAAAAATCTGATAAAAGCTAGAAAAGGTCGAAAGGTTAGCAAAATAATTCTTGAAAAGTTAGAAGAAATTGGTACTGTTGACGGGTTTCGCATACATCAGTCAGCAAGTGAAGGAAATTGTGTTTGAAAAGTAAAATCAAAATTGAGCGTTAATGTGGAGTTATGGAATGCATGGTACTGTAAAATTTAGCCCTATTTGTGCTTGTTTTGAAATTTTCCGCTTTAAAATTGCATATTGTTGCTACAGTTTAAAGCTTCATAGCATTTTTGTATTAAATTAAGTTTCTGTATTTTAAGAAAAAGCGAGTGAAGAAAAAAGCCAGTGAGCGCATTATCATCGATGAATCTGAATTAAATTTCAAAAAGGCACCACTCCCTCCTCCTCCATTACCTGAAATGACACATCCACTATCTTCTGGATCAGCAGCTGAATCTGCACCTCCACAATCTGAATTGACATCTAAAGATTCTTCTAAACTGGAAACGAGCAAAGAACAGTCAGATAATCAAAATAAGATGCCACAACATGAAAAAGGGAAACATGGAACTAATTCAGAAGTTACGGATGTACGTCTCAGTTATTCAACAAAATTTCTCAGATTTTTATTGTTGCAGTACATTAATTTAATTCATAATTCATATTCAGAGGACTACAAATCCAAAAAGTTGATCTCATCTTACGTTTATCTCTAATATCCTGTATTGATGATTACTTTTTGTAGCTTTTTCTCCGAACTTTTCTTTGCAGGCAATTCAGAAAAAGACAGGCAAATTAAATGAAAGTGGACCTGAATGGGGTGCACTTAGCAATCAAAAAGTAATTTCTGATTCATTTTTCAATACTTCAATCAAAATTTTCATATTCCATTTTACGTTATTCATGTGATACCATTACGTTGCATAATTTCACTGCAATATTGAAAGTGTTAATAAAGAAAATTGAAATGTCTTTAACCACTGAGATATTTGCATGATTTCCAGAGTTTTGTAGATTTTTCATTTATCTGATATATCGAAAATTAAACTCATTCGATACTGTGAGTATATTCAATAATTATAATTTCAGACACAACCACAGAAACCATGGATGTTTGAAGGTGAAGCCAATTACCCACCAAACTTCTTCACAGTAGCTCATCAATCCCACTAATGGACAAATTCGATAATTTATGACTTTCATTATACACATACCAATGGTATTGACAAATGTGTATAAGTCAATCTACTAAGCTGCTTATATTTATCATTTATCCATGATGTCGTTTTTAAACGAATCTAAGTGACCAGAAGTTGCTCCTCAAATCATAAATCAGTACCGATGATATGAAATACTTTTATTAAGACAAAGAATTTGCATATTTTAATAAACAAATTATGATTTCAATTCGCAACAAATATTTTTACTCAACATGTATTCAGATATAACTCAGCTTTCATTTAAAATTCCTGTTAATAAAAAATTGATTTTTATGAAAAAAATGATCAGAATCACTGAGAAAACGTAAGATTTGATTTTATATAGTTTCTGTTGTAGAGATTTTGATTCTTGCCCATTATTAAGATCTCAACAATGTGATTTCCAGTATTTTTAGGAGAAATAGATACACACAGGAACTAAAAAATAGTCTCCTTCTTTTACATTGCATGATGACAGATTAGGAAAAGAATTAGAAGGCTCAGTACTTTTTCACTGGCTAAGAATCTTCATTGAGTAAAGAGAAATATCGAAAACTTAGGGATTTACTTTGAAGTAAAAATTAATAATCTTTTGGGTCTAAATTAATTATTTGCATAGAAATAAAACTGAAAATTACTAGTCTTCAAGAGAAAAAGAATTAAATACTTATTGTAATTGAAGAAGTATTTCTACAGGATAAATCGATTCTTCATTATAATGATAATGATATGAACATTCGAAAAAGCAATTCCATCTAGTCTGAATCAAAGAACTAAATGATTCTGAGTCTAAAATTGCTTTGAAACAGTAATACAGCATTTGAGGAACACTCTGCCAAAATTCCGCATCACTCTCACCATTCCATAAGGAATTTGAAGTCCTCACTAACCACATGAACTCATTTGAATCAACCGAAGTCAAATTGCAATAGAGAAGTATCTTAGATCCTACCTACTTAATGGATTCATATAATTTTCATTTAAATTTTGATTCTTTTATACTCAAAAATAATTTGATGCGTTCCAACCTATCGATTTCTGAAGTCGATTCCGATATTATTTGGCTTGTCACAGTCTTCATGACCAGTCATCAAAGGGTCTGAGCCAAATTTAAGTGCTTCCTCAATCTTCTGAAATTAAGCTACTTTAAAGCTCCTATAGAAATTTACAAATTTATACTTGACTAATAGCTGACTAGTGAGATATGGATCACAAAAACATTCAAATAGTTCAGTAAGTGCTTTGCTAAATTTTTTTATATTCATTGACTTCTTTGAAGTAAATAATAATTAACTAAAGTAATTTCACTGTATGAATGCTTGCTACTATCTTACTATTTTACCTGCATCCAGCAATCGTAAGCTGGAAGACCACCTTGAGCTTGAAAATTCTCCGCAATCCATGATCTGTTATAATAGGATGAAGTATAGTAGTTACCGGTATCAGCCAAAATTGTAGAAATGGTTAATGGATGCTCACGAACAAGTAATGATTTACTGAAAAGTAAATAGCGTCAAAGAGCATAAATTTATGAAGCCGTAAAAGTTCATGGAAAAAATGTTAAATTCTACAAAATTTTACTTTGTGTTTTCAATCAGTGCGACATCAAATAATTGAGAACCATATCTATTACAACACTTAAAGGGAGTGTCGTTATAAATCTGGATGTTAATTACAAAATATATTATTTTTTAATTAGTCAAGAACTGATTTACGATGTAATAGATTTGCTAACCTGTACGTAGCTGCCACGTGCAATGCAGCCATGAAATTTGTACCAGTACTCGTGCCACCATTGATACCTAATCTTCTTAAAATGAACATTGCTGCGGTTGACGCAAGATCCGGAATTTTGATAGCTCGATCGACAACTGCGGGAAGTAAGCTAAACGAACTTATTTATGCTATGTAATAGACGTATGTCATAGCAAATCCGTTTAACATTTGCTTTTATCTGCTTGATATTTCAGCAATAAATGAAAGCAACGAAAAAGTGCAACAAATTTGAATGCTAACTTCGTTAAGATGTAGTAGTCACCGACTACATTTTAGCAACTAACTAATCTTAAAATACTGATAATGAGGCAGCTTACTAAAGTCGAAAGACAACTTGAGGTTATAATAGACATAGCTGTTTAGTTGGCAAGTATGATTTTGTATTAGTGCAGTAATTAGGCAAATATGGTTATCTTACCTCGATGTCACTCCATGTTTCACTGGGCCCATAACTCCGAATCCAATGCCAGCCATTCCCGGCGGTACCCAAAAATCTTTGCCACTTTCGTTTTTAAACCGTCCATTCATCACATAATCGTAATATACTGAATACTGCGTGTCAGCTAATACAATTTTAGTTCTTAGACCATATTTTTTTGCATATCTTCCAACTGAGGAAATTGTTCCACCTGTTATTTTTGTTTCCTTTATTACCACAAGAATAGTTTTTTAAATTCTAACCAATCCATCTTTTTGGTTTACACAAAAAATTAATATTTACATGTGCCATGAATCTCAGAGCACAATATTCGCCAATATCAATAAATTTAGTGAATGAGATCAATTTGAACTTTATCAGTAATCATTAGCTATTCAACTATTCATTTCAAAAACAATATGCAAGACGAAAACCGATCATCATACTTCGATAGCCTTTTCTAGAATGAATTCTTGGTAAGATAAAGTTGTTTACGTATATATTGTATGAGCTTTTATCTGCACTTGAATATGCACCTGGCAATCATCATTTAGAGTCTAATGGTGACTTCTCTAAGCATATTTAGCAAGAAAGCACTGAATAATTTGCATATTATTGTGATATGTAATAAAAATATCAAACAAACCAGTGCCAGCGGAATGTATAAAATAATCAGGAATTTTTGTCGACTGGTTTGAATCCTGTTGCATTTGTGAAACCATCTCGTGCATTAAATTAACACTTTCTTGTGGATAATTACCACCTAAAATATTGAAGCTAATGATCACAAATAAATGCTGGCAAATTTTATCGCTTTTCCTCTTCATGTGTTTATCACTGATATGTTAAGATAGCACTTAGAAAAGATGTAGGCTTTTTTATTTGAGCACTTTTTCAACAAAAAAAATTAATTCAGATACTGAAGTCATGAAGTCAAAAAGACTTCAGCATCAAATATTATTTTGCTTACTTTCGTGGTATTCTTCAGCTCTATCGGAATTGGCAAACTGATTCATGAAAAAGCCACCATTTTTCAAAGCTTCTTGTTTGGCTCGAATCAAGCGATTACTCAAATCTGTTTTAATTATTTTACCACCATAAGACAATATGTGGTCAATTTTTATTTGCTCAATAGTATTTGGAACCTGAAATGACAAAAAATAAATTATGTTCATTAATAATTAACAAAGTTTTCACACAAATTATTGAAGTTCATTAAAGAAGGATAATTAATAAAAATTAAAAAATACCTACGATGGCGATGAATTTCACTCCAATTAGACGGCACATGTAAGCTTCACTTGCTGCAGTGTTTCCGGAGCTTGCCTCGTAGACCGTGGTATTTTCAGCTATTTTCCCGTCTACTACAGCCCACATTACCAAAGCCCAGGAATAGCGATGTTTTAAGCTACCTGTTTTGGTCGCTGACTCATTTTTAAAAATGAAATCAGTATTAGGAAAACCCGAACTCTGAAAAAAGCATCTATGAAAATCAAGATTTCATTTATGATAGTGATGAAGAATCCAATGAATTTGAGAGCAATGATATTAAAACACATATCAATATAATTTGTATAAATCTGAATGGGTTATTCTCTTGAAATATGACTTGCGCTACGTATTATTTTTTTCTAGAAAATAAACTTCGAGTCATTTATAGGTATAGCAAGATCAGTTTTTTCGGAGTTGAGAGGCTACGTCAATATTCACTTATCGTCAAAATTCATTTTGATCACAAAATTTTATTCTTGTAATTGGACGTAAAAAATACTTTTCTAATAGAAAATGCTTTGAAGTTATATTTTTAACTCTCATATCAATAGTTATTGTTGTGAACAGTTGACAATTTTTATTTTATTTTAGGATGTAAACGAGTTCATCAATAATAATATTTATTTTACAGTAAGTTTGAACATTGGTGTTCTCCCCATACGCCTTCGTTCTTCCCATAGTTTAGCAATGGCTCGTCGACGCCACAAATTTTCCCCTTAAATTGCTTTAAAATTATATATCTAAAACAAATACTTAGTTGATTATTCATCCAATCATATTCATCCAATCATATTTAACATACCGTTAAGTTTATTCTCAAGCCATTTTTTAATCATTTTATTGAAACTAATAATCACAATTTGTGCATATATAAAGAGCAGATGCAACAATTTATCATTCAATTGGAAACAAAATAACTGTTTTGCAAAAATCCAATTTTCGATTATAATTAGTTGACAAAAAGTAACTTTTTATCATTTCATATTAAATGAATTCTTTAAGTTAACTTTTTTCACTGAAATTTAGGAAGCCAAAAATTTGTTGAAGAAATCAAATTTTTGTGTACAGCAAATGAACAAACGTTTATTTTCGTCGAGAGGTGCGCGAGAAAGCGACAAAAATGAAGAACTATCTCCGATATGCTTCGTGAACACAAGCAATGTCAGCAGCTGAGATAAAACTACAGGCATCTTTTTCTGCAACAAAGCTGAACTTAATCAAAGTTAGAGATTGGACTAGTACGCACTTGCAGTTTTCTCAATAATTTTGATATGATCAAACTTTCTTGATCTGAACAACATTTGATTCGAAAAACTGCACTGTTTGTGAAAAATAGATTGGTCTCCTATTAACGCAATAATTGAGATCCATAACAAATTTTTATCGAAATATAAGTTATTGCCCAAATTTGGTCTGCTTTTGGCTAAAATTGTATGTAATTATCATGATGGCATAAGAATAATAATCATGAATAATATTTTAATGTGATGTGATATTTATATTACGATGGTAATTATACGTTTAACTAATATCCCTATCAAAGTTAAAATATTTATAATATGCATCGAACCATCTTTACTTTCATTAATAATGCAAAGTGTATACTGATTAATATGAAATTTAATCAGTACTCAATATGATTGATGAAACAATGCTAATTATATCGGTAAAATCAAGTGCCACAACTGTCACAATTTCAATTCAAGAATAGTAACTTCATGAAATTCTTTTCACATTTTCTTTTACTGAATCTGTTCTATACAGATTATCAACAGAGTTTCTCAAAGCATACAATTTCTTTCATATCTGATGGAATAAGCGTATTGAGCACAACAAATGAATGAAGTTTAAAGTATTTAACAAAGATAAAATGATAATAAAAACCACATGATAAATCAAAAGCAAATTATAGCAAGAGAAAGTTAAGTTAGACTATTCCAATTATCAAATAGTAAAATCAAAATTAGTCACTGGAGGAAAGCAAGTTTCCAAGAAGTAGACAAACATGCTTCAAGTCTGTAAAATTATTTTCTCGATAGTATGAAAGTAATAACACGCATAGACACGAGCATACTTTTGCCCATACAACATTTTTACGGCATTTTCAATGAGTTGTTTCATTTCATTAAAAATTTAAACTTGATCTGTTGCTATTAAGCATGACTGATTACAGAAGATGATAATTATGAACATTTTTGCTTAAGCTTTTTGTAATTTTCGCAAAAAATTTTACTTTTGGCAAGAATTGGTTTTTAGTAAAATAATTAAAATCAAGAAATGTTAAGCTTCGAAAATAGACAGTAAATTATGAACATGACTTACTCAAGTAATGTTGTCGATTTGTTGATCTCATTTAACCAATTCTGATCCATTTCCACGCCTGAAAATTGTTTTATTCACTAAAAAATTAGGTATGTCTTTTTTTGTCTTATTAGTAATGCATTAAAATATCAAAATAGTTCTTTATGCAAATCACAGTCATTAATATGACTAAAAAATTAAGTCATATTTCAAGCGACCTGAAGTAAAACGTCCATGAAATATAAGTAAAATCAACACTTGGTTTGCATCTGAATCTAGAACTATATATTGATATTTGTCGAGATTTTTAATTGTTTCGTGACATTACTGCTCGTTTCTATTCATTGTTTCTACCAATTTTCTGGTGTTGTAGCATTTCATTTGTCTAAATATATTTTTATTAGGTAAATATGCTGAAGAAAAAGTTAGTTTTAAACGGAGAACAAAAAGAAATAAATGCTGAAAACGCCTCTTTAATGTAATTTATTGTTGACATACTAAATATTCTGGTAATTTGTAAATTAATACAATTAGATGAAAAAATTATGACAAAAACTTTTGAAGGAAAAAAAATTACTGACTTAATTCAATTATTATTAACAGTTGCATACTTTGACTTAGATTTATCTGCTTCATATTTCAAATGGAAACATAAAGAAAACTTGACAATTATAATATAAATAACTTTTCCTAAATAATGTAAAGATTATTATCTTGTATAATTTTATTGCTAACATTAAGTGGTACTGAAAGGTCTAGTATGTAATTTAATGAGCATCAAGTATGATATTACAACCAAATAACATAGAAATATGAAGAAAACTGCTTTTGGCTGCTCAATATGACTTGCAGAGATGATTCTATCTTCTAATATTGAGGTTAATTTTTTAGATGGAAATTAAAAACTTGCACTTATTGAGCAATCAAAAGTATTTTTGTAAAAATGGCAATAATTAAAAGATTTTTTGGCCTTGAAATCAATGAAGTATCATTTCCAATTCAATGAGGGAGTTTCTTAAAAAATGAATCGAAAAGAAAGCAACGAACAACATTGTTAATGATATCACTTAAGGGATATTAAGATCAACATAATCAAGAATAATCATTCTTAACATGCCTTGGAATTTTGCAAAAATATGAGAAAAGATTGAAAATATATTATGGAAGAGGTTATTTAATATTCGAAATAGTGACTGAAGATGCCAACCTGAAGTAAACAATCAACATATTTTCAATTTATTAAGACGCCAACGGATAAGAGATTATAGACGGATGGATAGCTTTGCAATTATAATTTATTCTAATTTTATGCAAAATTGGGTTCGAATCTGATTACTTGGCAGACAGAAAATATAATCTTAAAGATAATGAGCATTAGAGTACTTCTCTGTCAATGTTATTAATTTGTGACCACAACATTGTGAGATAAAGGTGGATCGGTTGAGAAAATAGAAATAGCATTCATGTAAGTAATCTTTTCTTCATAAACTTATTGCAGTTGATTGAAGTAAATACAATTAAGTCAGCAAGTTTTATTTGCATTTGTAAAACTTTTATTAGCTCTGACCTAATTTTTCCGCATCCATAGTGACATTTAAAAATAAAAAAGAGAGTTTTTTTCTTACTAGTCAGTCTTTCAAATTATAATAAGGTAATTTTTAAATATTAAAAAATGAACTAGTTTTGAGGTGTCTGAATGCAAAAATACCACAAATGTATTAGCATGCAATGACGTCCATGGACTTTCAGAAAATCTATCCAAAAAAAATTCATAAATCTAAAATCATTTCGTGATTCGCTATCAGTTAATCAAGTTTTGCACATGTGATCCATTCTGTAACAATTACTATCTCGTCATTTTGAGTTATAAAACTTTGCATTGTTCAAAATTTTCTAGACCTAAACAAATTATTTAATTTAGTATGAAAATGAAAAACACCTGAGTCTAAATACAAATCAAAATATACACTTTTTAATTTTTTTAAGTACTTTATACGCTTAAATGAAACTTAGCACGCTGCTTACTTACTTAAACGCATCGAAAACTATTATTTTACAGAGTATCAATGAGCATAACAAGCAAAACAAGATCAAGATGAAAATATCATCATAAAAATGATATAATTTTACTTTGAATTCTTATTCGACTTCTTGTTAATATTTGATAACAACGTATTTTGATTCCTAACATAAGCATACTGAAACCAAAATGGCAAACGTCGCTCATAGAACTAGTTTTCATTTTAGTTTCAACATTTTATCTGTAGACTTTCTGCTAATTCCAAATAGAAATCAAATTTGCTTCTATTAATTAGAATGACTTATTTTCGTTTTCAAAAATTCACAACTTCATCACAATAAATGATTTGTTGGTATTTATAGCAAAAAACAACGGATAGATTTCAATGAAAATAAAGAAAAAATACTTTTTACTACTTAAAATTACTCAACTCAAAATATATGCACAATTGTCTATTACGGAATTTTTTTCCATAATGTGCTACTCATTGATGACATAAAAGAAATAGAGCACGAAAGATCAGTTTCATACAAAGTTCTAGAATTACTTGCATAGAATGACAGGTTCAAGAAGTTGACAAAATTATCAACTTTACACAGATGTCGCAAATATTTCAAATAGCAGAAGATAATTATGATGGTACTGTTTATAATTGGTGTTTTCCCTGTTTCTGATGTTGCTTACATTATGTTGAAGGGGAAAACATTTATTGTGAGCAATACTATCACGATTATTTTAACAGTTTAAGTTAGCTTTAGCTAGGTAGCTTATACTTGCATTCAACACACAACATGCACCCTTGCAACAAAATATCTAATTTTACTTTCCGTAATTTAAATTGATTCCATTTTTGTCATGAAAAATTGGTGGTCATCTTAGTCAGGTCAAAGTTGATAATTATTAAAAAGTAAGTTCTTCATAAATCACGATTATAGAGTTCTTCATTGTGGATCAAAGAAGATATTAATTATCGATACAAAGGTTTTTTTTTTTTAATTTACTGGAGAAATTGTTAATAATTGTCATTCAGAAGTAAAGTATGTCTGGTGTTTATTGTACTGGAGCAAAATAATGAATTACTATCGCTTTCTTGATGCAGCGTGAATATTTACTAAAATCTGCACTAATATACGTTAAATGTGCACTGATAAAAAGTTAGCACTAAAATCAACTAAAATTTGAAGAAGATATTGCTATACAAACTCATTATCTTTTGCATTTCAAATCAGATTCGAAGATCGATGGCAGAAAAGTGTTGGGATCATTTTTTGCAGATTAGTTTATTTTTCAGAAGTATTATTCACGAATAATTTTTATGTTGAATATGTACTGACATATTTTGACCACTTTTCTCATAAAAAAACTGCTATGAATTTAGATAACTGGATTTGTTAGCTGAGTATTTTTACTGCAGGAATGGAAAATTAAGTCAAAGACATGCAGTGTTTATCACAGAACAAAAGTCAAGATTCATAAAACAAGGATGCTGCAGAATCGGACTCATGAATTCTTCAGGGCTCATGAAGAATGGCGATTTTCTTGGAATCAAGAATAATATGGAAGAGTTTATTCGACATGTGAGCATACGTGAAATCAACTGTAGATCACATTACCAAAATCTTTCCCAGTCAGTGCTATTGATAAGAAAAAATTCAAAGGCTTTGTTAGATATCATTTTTTGTTTGTTGGTTTCCAACTTGCTAAGAATTTGATCTAGCTAGAAAAGGTAACAAACGGTAGCACTAATGTACTGCAATTTGTCCATCGCAGTAAATTGAATACTTCTTCATTTGATGACGCTAAACCGAGAGATTCTTCATAAGCGATCATCTCGAAGGAATAGAATAATCATTCAACGAATTTCGTGATCAAAAAGAAATCAGTAGTTTGTGCGTTAATGCTAGCCTTCTAAACAGTCTCTTTTGCTTCTTTTTCTCCAACAAATAAACGACGAAATCAAGAAACGATGCACATAACGCAAATGAATTGCTTTGGCAGAAGTCGAAAAGGGATGCAATGAAATAAATGCATTATGCCATCGCATTAGTCTTCTTACACTGCTAAAATACGTAAGTTTTGTAGTAATTTTACAAGTAGAGGGAAGGAAGTTATTTTTGCTCGTTAGCTCTGAGCTAAACACAATGATTTCAATGTGCTAATTAATGACTGATTGATTGATTGGTTGGAATTTCGATAAATGTGTGGATGAGTTTAATTCCTCTGCATACTGAATATGTGTATATTGGAAGAAGGGAAGAGCGAGTATTTTAAATCATTTGAGAATTGGGGAATTGGAAAAGAAGCATGTAACAAAGCATAAGACTTTATGTTATACACTTAAGTATTCTCAATAAAATGAAATGAAGAATTGACGCTTAAATAATAAATCAGTACTCATTTTTCCAACTTTTCTCCATTTAGATCTATCTTCATTTCTGCGAAGAAATTTAAATAGCAGCGATTATTAGTTATTTGCAATCAAAAAACATTCATAATTCCCTTGAAATGTACTGCTTTCAGAGAAAACTTCTCACCGACCTGATTGATTAACAATGTTGTTTGTCATTTTCTAGCACTCTTTGCATTATCTGATATTTTCACATTTTAGTCCTTTTACTTTTCTTCTTATTTGGCTCTTATTATAACATACAGTAATTCAGTTCCAGTCACTTTGCATAGACACTTTTGTATTTTCCGTTTTGTATGTTCTTAGTTGCCCAAGCAAATTCAGAAGAATACTAAAGTACATAAATTAAGTCGGTCAAAAAATTCGGATTTACGATCTATTTTGAGATTACATTTATTGTAATGAAGGATTTAAGCTTTACATTCATGAATAAAGTTCACGACCTCATTATTAGCCCTTCATTCACATGCAAGTATTCTTCCTCTCATTTGCAAAATGCATGCTGCAGGAAAGTTAACAAAGAATTCACGACGCTACTGATATTTTTATTGAAGTTTGCAGAGAAACTAAAATATAATAATTTATTATTTTACACCAATTTTTTTCTAATATAAAACAAAAAACTTTACACATTTACAATGCCATAACATCTACGAATCGAAAATTTTCGCACTTGTTTTGCAGTGCGTACTATTCGTGCTTTATGTGTTAGTACTAATCATTTTCTCCGAAATGATTGTAAGTGTATGTGATTGAAGAATTGAATTATCAGAAGAAAGAAGCGACTTTCCACAATAGCAGAATGAAATATTGGCAGAAAACCTTAAACATTTTCAGTATGAAAAGAATCGATTTTCATCAAAATTCGCTCTCGTAGCTTGCTCAGATCAATCCAGAAGAAATACTTGGAGGAATAAAACTTTGGGAGGCGAGAAGCTGTCCATAACGAGCATCATCCTCTTCACTGGTCAAATATCGCTGACCTCCAATTTGCAATTCCAATCGTCTTAAATCTGCATAAACTTGCACTCCAACTAACCACTCATGTTTCATGCATTCGTCGATAGATAAACGTTCTTCGATCTAGAATTATTCAGTTCATCATAAGCTGCATATCGATATCAGGATTTTCGTATACTCCAAATAAAATACTTAAATAGAATTGAGGTTTTTTTTAATTTATGGTAGGGTTTTGACAAGTTTTCTATATAATTTTTGTGATTTCAGTCGCTTTTAGAATTTTATAAATTTACTTATTTTTAAATTGTTTTGATGGGTATTTTTTCAAAACTTTTGGAATTTTTGGCGTTTCTACAATCTATCAATTCTTTTATCGACTCATGAAAAGAAAAACAAATAAATTTATAAAATTATGTGTAGAGTATAGCTAGAAGCAGTGTGTAAAAAAAAAAGTCAGCTATTACTCAGTTTCAAAACCAAGCTACTAGCTCTTCAGCGCTACTACCTTTACTTTAAGTAATCTTTGAATCAGATCTACAGCTTCACGTGAGATTTCTTGCCATGGTTCAGCTGGGAACATGAAAGCAGCATTTTGGATTTGTTCAGCTATTTCTTCACCATCATTGAATGGAAATGTACCGCTAAGAGTCACATAAATGATTACACCAACAGACCACATGTCCAGTGACTTATTATAACCTAGAATTTATGTGGACAGATAAGCACTTCAAAAAGTACTTTTTAATATATTAAAAATTCAAACAAAAATAACTCATGCGTTCACCAGTAGATTACCTCGCTTTTGAAGGACTTCTGGAGCTAAATAGGCTGGAGTACCAACAATCGTTTTCCTGAAGGTTTATTTAAACTTGAAATTTTCAATCCTCAGTCTACTTTTCAATATAAATATCGAATGTAGAAAAGCTTTCAGTCCAAGAAAGACTGTTATGTGTGTTACAAATAGTTCCTGTTTTTTGTTTTGTTTTTGAAAATTTTTATTTCAGTTGTTTGTTGGCGGATCAAAAGTTAATCACAAACTGCACGATAGTTTAACCTGAACTGTGCATCACCAATAAATCGAGCATAGCCAAAATCGCATAATTTTGTTTGCGGAAAAGCATTGACGAGATCAGATAATAAAACATTTTCTGGCTTGAGATCGCAATGCGCAATACCCTTCGAATGCAAATATCGTAGGGCGCACAAAATTTGCATAATCAGAAATTTAGTAACTCGCTCATCTAAGCGACCTGATGCCTGTACATGATATATGTAGAATTTTAATGAAAATGAAGATATTAGCATTAATCTATGTTTGCTTTGAGACTTTCCATATTTTTCTCAGAACTTGATAAGATTGTTTTACTGAAAAGTAAGCTTACAAGCATTGTTTTCTTCTTATACAGAAGCTTTCTATTATGTGATTAAGACAATTCTTGATAAACTTTGACTTGAAAAGACTTAATTAATAATTTGAAATTTATAATCACTTTTTTAATGAAACAAAATAAATAAACTGTACATCGCTTTTTGAAACAAATTTGACTTGAATAAAACAAACTTGACTCAAAATCATCTCCAACATATCACCATTCATTTTCTCCATTACCACGAAAATTTTATCCTTTGTTTCAAACATCGATTCTAATTTTATAATGCCACAGTGACTTATAGATTGCAAAATTGCTACTTCACTTCGCAATGTTTCCACTCCAGCGGATGACTTCTTTGAGAATCGGTCTTTTGCAATCACCTTGGAGTTTTACGCAGTATTTTTTATTCCGTTAAATTTCATACAACATCTAGTTTAGATTTAATTTTTGTAGAATGGTCTAGAAATGCTTGTTTTGGGCACTTCTTGTTCACTAAATTACTACAACATTTGAAATAATACGAGAGCTTACTTTTACGGCAACTTCACGTCCACTTTGTCGATGAACTCCTGCATACACAGTTCCAAACTGACCGGATCCCAATGTTTTATCGCTCAAAATCTGATAGGAAATGCTAGTTAAATACTGAAGATAAATGTGCTTGAGGCAAATGAATACTTGAGCAAATTTTGAATAAAAATGAGCAAAGTTTACAAAAATTCAAACTAATCATAAGAAGGGATTAAATGCGTCTATGATTTCATCAAATTTTAGACAAACATAAAGTTTACCTGATACAATTCTGTAAGCCGTAATGCTGGTTCCGTATTTGAAGAATCATTTTTCGATGGTGGCGGTCTTAATGCTTGTTGTAAAGCCTAAAAACTGACTTTAAAATCGGGGGACAGGTAAAAACAAAACTTAATTACTCCTTTTTTTTCGTCTGAACTTTTGGAATAACCGAACCTGACTAATAACCAGTCAAAAAGGAAGTGATAGGATTAAAGAATACCTGAAACCACATCTGCACATTTGAATTACTTTTCCCGTTTGCATGACGCGGTACTTTTGTGGGTGGCGCACCATACGCATCCAAATTTTCTCCTACACAATATACCATATGTGAGGTGGTACGAATTTCAAAGCAGTGTGCAGGAAAACTGAAATGGTGATAACTTGTAAAACTGCGATTAATCAGGATTTTCGCAGCTCTGCAAAGACAGACGCTTACAATTTAGATCTCATGTAGTCTGAAACATTTTGCAATTGGTAACTGAAAAAACTAAAATTTGAAGTGAAATTTAACTGAAATTGCTGAACATCGGGACATAGAATACTGGTACTACTGTTTGACATGCAGTTAATAAAGAAACACACAGCAATATGAATTAGCCTTTAATAGTATTTCAAGCTATATTCTAACCTAATCTTAATCAAATATAGCCTATGATAATGTTCTCTGCTACGTTGCAGTAATATAAGACATGGGGATCATTACCACATTATTATGTTATTATTATGATAAAGTCAAAACAACAAACCTCGAATGCACAGGTGGTCCAGTATAAGGTGTCAAAACCAATATATCACCAAGCGGTATAGTGCGATAAATGCGATGTGGATTAACTCCTATTCAGTAATTTATAATCTTTTTCTACTTTTCAAAATTTTCAATTTCGTATGAAAATAAGCCAAAAATTAATGCTTATTTCATATGATGAAGAGTATTTAAGTATATATAAAATCTATCGATTTATCACGAATTTAAATAATTTTTTTTACTCGAATGAAACTATAATTACCTTCATTGTATTCGTTATACATGTTTATTGCACCACTTGATAGGATCCAGTAATGTCTCAATCGTCTTTCCGGTTGATCCAGCATAAAATGAATCATCCAACCTTCAACTGTTGGTTGACGATTAGTGGTCCTTGTTGATGCTTGACCTAAAGATTTATTTGGCATTACATTACACTATTCATATCATATATGCTAAAGGTCAGACATAGTTTGTTGCTCTCAATAAAGCTCGTGTACTAAAAAGCAGATGAACCTGGCAAACGTGCAAGTGGTATCATGGAATCGTTTTCTTCCTGAGCTGTGCTTTCGTCGTATGTTATTGAGACTAAAGATGAATCATCTTCAACACTCAACTGATCAAACGAAGGTGTGATTGCACCATCAGCTATTTGACAATTCATTGGCAATAGAGAAGCACATTTTTTATGCACATTAACCTAAAATTATATAGTTGAAAGTTGAATGATTCGCTAGATCAACTAGGAAGACGATCATTTTTTAGCTCATCACAGTTTGTTATTAAATAAAAAACTTTTGTATGCTTATGATCAAGATTTTACCAATACTTGAAGCTGATATCAAATCAAATGGCGGAAAGCAAAACTTCTGGATTTTTCAGGATATAGACGCACCAAATCATCATTTTTTGACTATATTTTTCATTTTATATAAAAGCAAACCTTGCAGTCCCGACAGCGCAATCCTTGTTTTATTAAACCAATCAACATTTTGTCACATACTTTACAAACAGTAAGAGTTTTATAATTATGTACAGCCAACGTGTGTGGCAACGCGAATGCAGCATCTTGCAAGCATCGAAGATCTCCTATTCAAAGATGCAAAGAATAATCGATTTGGCATTTCTGCTCATATTATCATTGCACATGCAACATTTTTTAAAGAATTAGCAAATAATACAAATTATCTCTTTAATGGAGAATACCTGTACATGTTGAATTTGGAAGTACCATTGTTAAATTATTTTTGGCACAATTATTTCTTGGCGCAAATGCGCATTTTTTGTGAAAATTGCATCTGCAGATATTAAATTGTTTTTATAAATGATAAATTCAAAAATAATTTAAACTGTATTTCAAAAAAAATTGGCTTAAAAATTTTTGAACTTAATAGAACTTTATATGCAAAGTGAGATTAATGCTTTTTTACTAATTAAAGAATACCGGCATTTAGTACACTGAAGTCCTTGCTTGATTAAGCCAACCAGTATTTCTCCACAATAATCACAAAAAGTTGGCGTCATATATGATGTAACAGCAAGCACGTGAGGTCGAGTAGGTCTTTCATTACGGTCAATCAGTATAATTTCCACAATACAACCATTATCCTCAAATTCACTTTCTGAAGCCATATAATGTGATGACGTAAAAGTTTTGACTTAATTAAGAAGTCAGTTTTTTGATTTGTTCAGAAGAAATTTTAGTAATCATAGCTCAATTGTTTGACAATAAAATAATTAGCGAAAGAGCAATAGCATTTGCAACTTTCATTGATGTAAATAAATATAAGTGTTTATGAGAAGAGCAATGTATACCAATTCTGAAACGGATGTCAAGTGCTGGAGGATATTTTGGGAATTATAATCGTGCCTGAATAAATGTAATTCGCAGCTACCTGCTAATTTGCCACCACACTGCTTCTCCGCTAGCTGTCTCGCTCGTTCACAAAGTGATTCAAACTGCTAAAAATTGAAGAAGAAAATTAGTTTGAAAAATTTTGGTATTTGATGATAAGTTAAGTACTAAAGTAAAGCCATCATTGGGTTTTATTTCAATTATGAAAATGAATTTTTATGAAAATTTCTGCAATTATCTTAAAAATCATAATTTTCCTTTATTTGAAAATGATACCATGAACACAGCATGAAAAAGTAACCAAATCCATTCATTGCTACCATTTTCAAAAAAAAGTGATAATTTTCTAAAAGTACTATTTTTCGGCTGAAGGAGTAATATTTACCTGCCCCATCCGAAGCGATAGACGCATCAGAAAAAGTTCAGCACAATAATTCAAAAAATATATAATTTCATAATTCTCGAGAGAAACCAGTTTCGTCAAACTTTATTCATTCACCAAAGCAACATCAATCAAAACTTTTCTGTTAACTAATATTTCGAATTCACAACAACAAACCTGTGGATTATCTGAACGTTCCAGCACTACTAGCTCCTTCATGGAGCCATACTGAAGCGTTATCGATATTCTACGGTCTTCCCACGTATGTATTAGAGCCATATCCACAATATTACCGTTAACATTAAAATTATTAGTAATATTAGGTATAGTGTTACTGGGCAACATTTTATGACTCTTAGATTCTTCTACAGAATTATTTTCGTAATCATTTATCCTGAAACTCTTTTAACCTCATATCACTGCATTTTGAGAAATCGATCGATAAAAGTAAATCTTTTGTACTATCCTTACCTTTATTAATAATGAGAATTTTTGTCAAAAAATGTACTATTTGCAAATGGTAAATTTATATTATCCAAATTAGATAAGATTGATGTCTCGATGCCGAACAGATGACAAATAGGACTATAACAGTAAAATATATTGCTAATTTCTACCCGAATGCATGATCTGACGCAGTTTTACAGAAAACTTTACTCTAATCTTAGCCAATTCGCAGTTGTCTAACCTTTAACTTTTGATTACAACATTTCAAGCATTAAAAGTCGTAGACAACATTCTCCAGAAGAATTAATACATCAAGACTGAAAGTAACTAAGTGTTGATTAGTTCAGGCTTTTCTTGCCAAAAAATAATGCTTAATTTTTATTTTTCAGTATTGGTCAATGCAATGGGTTGAAATACGACAGTAATATCAGTATCAAAATGATAAAAACGAATAAAGAGAAAAAATTTGAGTAAAATTGATCAATTTAAGTGAGAAATTGCTTAGGAATGAATGGTAAAAGTATGGATTGTAAATAGATAAGATGAAAAGTGAGTGAGTGGTATGTATGTGCGACGAGGAGGAAAGTATCTATCGCTATCACTGAGAAAGTGTCAGCGAATAGTTTCTTCAAAATTGCAGACATTGCAGTGGGCAAGAAATTTCAGTAATCGCTTCAGTACCGTTTAAACTAGTTCTTCTTGAAATCTTTTTGCAATTTATTGTCAGAATGCAACAAAACTAGACAGTAACACTCTTACTCACTCTGTGCTCACCTTCCTTAATTGTTGTTGTTTAAATTCACTGAGAATGAGAATAGATATTCTAAAGAAGTTTACTTATTTTTTAAACTATATAACAGATATCAAAAATTGTTCAGAAATAATGGAAACAGAGGAAATGTTTTCGATTAAAGGTTTATCTTTATTTAAAGAGAAATCACTGATATTAGAGAATTATAATGACATCATGCATTATTCTTATTAATTTTTAAAAATGAATTCACAAATTTAGAAACAAAAAGAAGATTACTCTTGTTGATGATAGGGTTTGAAATCGGATTAAGTGCACAATGATAGCTTTGTATGACACTTATTATTTCTAGTAAGTTTACCAATCTTACCAATCAGGCAATCAATTGAGCGATTGGTTAGAAAGTTAAAATTTATTAAAGGCTTCTTTGAATCTAATGAAAAGAGGATTTAAAAAATGTTTGCATAATTTCACTGAGCACATTTTGGAGGAAAAAACGAAATTTGCTTGCATAAAATAATAAGAATTTATATAAATTAAATAACATGCTTTCTTCTAAGAGCTCTAACTTTCTCATGGACAAAATGAATAAACGATTCATCAGTAAAAAGCTGGTGTGACTCTGGCAAACAGGATATCATATCATACCGAAAAGGAGTTCAAATTTAAACTCTGATGAACAATAATTGCAAATTGTAGCAGTAGTAGAGAGCCTTAAGATCGATTTTTTGACTCTGGATCAGCTTTGGTAAATTCTGCGATCAAACTGATTTTGCTTGTTCATCTGTTTATTACATTTTCGCGCAATAATATTAAGTCTACCAGCAATAGGAAGAAAAGGCGAGAGAGAAATGAGTCACAGTGTTAAGCTCTCTTCTCTTACTCACGTTAGAGCTTTATGCTCCATAAGGACCTCTAGTGACAAAAAATGCTGCAGAAACTACAAGAAGAGAAAAAGATTAATTTGATTACAAGAAAGCGAAGTTCTCCACGTTAGATTGAGAGAGATGGTAAGTGCAGTCTTTCATGCATGAATTAGCCTACGTGAGATTCACATGTCCGCGCTAAGCTTACATTATACAACAAAATCGTTGCCGTCATCATGAGAGACCGAAAAAATGTTGGAAAAAGTACACGAAGTGCTGCCCGGTTTGTACTCGTGCCAATTGTCATAACGCTTGCGAAGGAGAAAGAAAGGAATGAATGTGTCAATGTCCATTCGTCTTACTGTCCGAGTTTACAGCATAACAACGAAAACAAAATAGTGCTGAATGATTGACCCAAATCGTCAACGAGCAACTATATCTTCTCCCATCTCATCGTGTTAAGTAAATAAGTTTACCTCTCGATGATTAGATAGATACTCACCTTTAGTCATCAATTGTTTCGTTTTACCTACCGTTCTTTACAAGGAATGACTGATTGCTCTATTTTTGTTGTAAAAAAAGAGTCGTCTGACCACTATTACTACCGTTATTAGATCATTCGAAATACAAAGCTTAAGGTGAAACTTAAGTTCACGACCTTCAGATTATGAGAATGTTGCGCCAATCAGTTGCGTTATTAACGCATCTGCTACTGAATGTTGTCAATAAGAATAGTTGCTTTTTTACGCCTTTTAATAAAAAGAATGTTGCTGCGATTGTTAACGAAATGAATTATAAAATGGAATTGAAATGTATTGGAACCTTTTGTTTCCATTATTGTGTGATAGAGTGCTCTGATGAGTGCGATTGTGCCTTTATCGTTACATGCAAAAGCAATTGAATGGTCAGTTCAGTTAAATGCTCCAAAAATATTTTTGCAAAACAATGACAAGTTTCTGTTCTGATAGTTTCTTAAGCTCTCCCCAGTCATTGTTTTACATAGAGTCAAAACCAAGAAAATTAATGATGAGGACGCAATTTATAAATGAATTTCCATAAGCATGCTGCACTTACTTTTATTATCAGAAATCATTTATTGAATGAAGAATTTTTGCAACTATATATTTAAAGAAAATCCATTAATGCGAGGAGGGCAAGGACAATAAGCTGCATCACCACCGGGTGGTCCTGCAGCTCCCACAGGTCCATCCGAGCCGTTTTTCCCAGGTAATCCCGGAAGTCCCGGCATACCTACCAGTCCTACTTCTCCTGGCATGCCTACAACGCCATCAGCTCCAGGTTGTCCTTTTGGTCCTGCTGGTCCTTCCGGTCCAGGAAGCCCTTTTGGTCCAGGTGGACCTCTTCCTTGACCACCATCTTGTCCTGGGATACCTTTAGGACCAATCGAACCTGGTGCACCTAGAATATTTTTCAAAGTCTATTTAAGCAAAAGCGTTTACATTACAACTCCGTTTTTTCAGTCGCTCTAGTATTTCAATACTAATATTTTCACTGTTTTATTTATGCATCTTTAAACAGCAAATAACTAGATAAACTACAAAAATAAACCTTGTGGTCCAGTTTCACCCCTTGGACCTGGAATTCCAGGAGGTCCACTTGCTCCGGGTACTCCTGCTGCTCCTGGTTTGCCAGGTAAACCAGGTTGTCCTCGTAAGCCAACTGGACCTTGTGGACCAGGTTTACCACGTTCACATATAATACAATTTTCCTTAGAAAACAAAGTATTTGGCAGGAAATTACCATCAATCCCAGGGATTCCTGGTAAACCTGGTACTCCATTCAAACCTTTTATTCCTGGAAAGCAAGCAAAAAACTTTCCAAGTCAAAATTGTCGTTAATCTTCAAATGAATCAAGTAAGCACACAATTTGTGGTGATGTTCAGAGTTTTTGCTGTTTTTCAGAAATCATAAATTTCCATAGCAAATATGAAGAATCTCATTGAAATAAACCTGGCTCTCCACGTGGTCCAGGTTCTCCTGCTGGACACTTCTTATTGACTACTTTTGAACTTTGACACTTGCAAGAGTGATGACTCTCCCTTCTGTGCCTGATACTGCGAGGAACTAATAAATCACTATTCTTACTGGCACCTAAACAGTTTGAAAAAATTAACCTACTGCAGATAGCTTAATTAATTAGTACCAAAATTAAGAGTTGAATTCATTGAGCTGATAATGTCTGCAATTAAGAATGCTACCGCTGGTCAACTGCATAATTACAGTCATTTCATGCCATGCATTATTGGCAAGTGTTTTGAATTCGACCATATCGTCCATAACATCGTCATACAAATTGCTGATATCATTGCATAGCGTAATTACCATCATTACACTCATCACAATGATAAGAAAGCTTGCGGTAGACGCCACGCAAACGACGTAGTTTGTTTTCATTTGCTTGGTTGTTCTCAAAAAGGCAATTATACCACACTACATAAAAATTTGAAATCACAAACATGCTTTCAAAATGAATCATATTTCACGCAATCGAAGCAAATGCAGTAGCTAATGATTCTCATTTATTTGTAAGCACTTCCATCAGTGAGAGGACAGAAAGGTTTTCCTAAAAAGTAGCTTTTGAGAGTAATCTTCACTACACAATTGTAATTCTACATGACTTCGTCTTCACCACCTTTTTCTGCTGTATTTTCTTGATTTCTACTTAGAAAGCATTTGTTTATGAAAACAATTCAAGTTGTTCTGACAAATTTGATCGGTTGTTTACTCTTGAATTATCATTATCAATGAATAATTTATAAAGTTACACTTGTATCCATATTTTTGCTTACCTCTTGAACGCATATAAAAAGTGAAACAACATTCTTATTAATGATTGCTGAATTCATAATTTGGTACAAATGATATCATTATGGACAATAATTATCTTTTATTCAAAAAGTGATAATTGTTGCCACTATCTCGATATTAACGGTAATACTGATAATAATACTTGTAATAATAGCAAAAAATTATGACCAGTAACAATTAGTTATCTTTTTGTTATTATTATTATTGTCATTATTATTATTATTATTATCATTATCATTATTATTATTAATACAAAGTCTCTTTTTTATTATTATAAAAAAATAAAACGATATTTGATCTATTCACTATATTGGGTTAAAAGACTGTTTATCATAGCTCAAAAAAACTTTACCTTAATTAAGTTTTGAATGAAAAAAAGAAGCTATGTTTTGTTTTTATCAACGAAAATTGTAGTTTTTCTCAAATTCAAATAATTGAATTTTGAAAGGAAACAAAATGAAAGAGGAAAAAATAAACGCAGTTTTGGAGTATAATGCAATTTGAAAAGTTTTTATATGACCTAAAGGTGGGACTGATATTAGGCAAGAAATTACTAAAATTTCAATTTAGATCTCATTAAATGGCCCCACCTTCCAATAGAATTTCTTGAATTCTGGTTTCACTTCCTTCCATCGGGAGGGTAATTAGATGGAAACAACAAACAATGCAGTATGACCTACTAAGCTTAAAAAATGGATATCCTGGTGGCTATTCAGAAACTCTCCTTCTTAATTTACTCGCTTTTCCGTGTTTCCATGACTAATATTCTGTTCTACTTTATTTCAAAATTGCCATAATTTTCTTTTGCAAATACTATCATTTTTGTTTTGGCAGTCACAGATTTAAATTAAATTTCTTTTATGACTTATTTTTTTATTCAATTCCTTCATATTTTTTGCTTTTTATCGGGTAATGAAACAAAAATAATGACTTCGCTGGTCAATATTACATATGTTGACACATAATTTTATTTTCTGCCCAATTTTTTTCTTATTTTTTGGTTCAAAAAGAGAGATTTTTATAGGTTGCAATATAGGAGCGACCAAAAAAAGGTTAGCACATCTTCGAGTGTCACATTCATTTTGGATGCCAAATTCAATTTGCTTAATTTTTGAAGATCTGAACTAAATGTGATTTCAGTTGCAAAAAAGAATATGATTCTTAGTAAAACTAGAAGAGCTGAAGACTAATGATAGTATTTAAAAATTCTCAAAGATGAGAGCATTCAATTTTTAAAAGTCCAACGATGTTCTAATTACAATAACGTTTTTATAGATATGGCAAATTCACTTAAAAATAACTTAAATCAAATTGAGTAATAGTTATTTAATGCTTTCCAAATAGTTTTCAAATTGAATGTGTTAAAGCAAGCTGAAATTTTCAAAATATCGTACAAAAAGTTATAGCATTAAAAGCAAAAATTTGCTGAGATTTTCGGAATTAGCAGAAAGTCAAAAGACTGAACAATTCCTGTATTTGCTTTTGCTACAATAGTTGCAGTGTAATATTACCTTATACTTAAATCATCCAAATTTAAATTTTTTTTGTTTTTTAAATATCATATCTATTGACAAATGTATAGCTCATATTTATTTATGTTCCTAATCGTGTCTATTGTACAAATAAATTATAGCAATTAAAAAAGAAGAACACAGTATTTTCGTGACATATTTTAAGTGCAAAAATTTTGTGCACATATTTACATTTGTACACGCGTCATGCATTTCTGCTTTCTGAACGCAAAATGTGGAGCTGGTTGCGAGAATGATGACAAAAATTTTACGTTGGTGGAAGTATTATGCTTATAGCTCTGATAAAATTGTTAAAAAAGATATGAAGTCAAAGTCTTTTTTTCATAATCTTAGATCACTTTATATTTATTTTTTTCCAAATGCAAAAAATATTCTTTTTTTTGAAAATGCAATCTTTAAACTATTTAAAATGAAAATCATAAATTATCATTTGAAACAGGTGGAAACATCAAAAATACGATAATTTGAGTTTTATGATTATAAATTGATTTCATTTTCTGATTTTAATATGCAAATTTTCCATTTGAATGGCCCAACAATGAAAGGAAAACCTTGCGTACACAACTCTTCCCAATAAATAATAATCTTAACGACTGCTTCTGCAGATTGTTATTTTAGATTCATATTATTCATTCAAACAAGTCTTTTTCTGCATCATATATCTCAATTTAATTACTATTCAACTTTAATCAATGAAACTTTCAGTAGAAATTTTTATATTATCAAATTGCGATGAAAAGTAATATTTGTTTAAAATTTATTGAAATTCGACAGTGATTTGTTTTATGAGCTTACAGTGAAACAAAATTTTGAATTTGCATCTTCAGATTTCCAATAAACAACGCTAAATTTACTTCATTTCAATTGTCTATTTTTTTCTTCTTTCTATTTTAGGCAGTATTTACATAATATTTTCTGATTTTGGCATTATAAAATACATTTTGCATCTCACATTATCATTTTTCAGTATGTTTTTTAAACAAACAGTCAATCCATCTCCGCTGTCATTTGTTGAAAATTATCTACTTTTCCAGAACATCATACTCTATGTATGAATCCTTGTGCACTGTATATAATAATTTCTTACTTTTATTTTCATATTTACTTTTATTTTCATATTTTTTTTTATTTTCATATATAATAATTTCTTACTTTTATTTTCATATTAGATTTTATTCGCAAGTGAAGTAAAGGGGATACATTTTGGGAACAGATACAATATTTAAAAAGTAGAAACTTACATATATTTCATTTTTGATCAGAATCTGTATTTTCATCAATATCTCATATCCTAGGTATCTGCTAATATTTTTAATTATATTTTAAAATTGAACTCGCTATGTTCAGCAAACAAAGATTTTCAGCTCTGACAATTTGCAAAAATACAGTGGAAAAAAAAGCATTAAAGATCTTTTTGACGCAAATATTGTCTTTAAAACAAATAAAAATTACGTTGAAAAGTTTCATAAATATTTCTACATGCTGGAACTCAATTTTTTCTAATAAAATGAATTTGAATACTTGGCATAGTAAAGAAAAAGAGCCTAGCAAAAAACGCGTTTCTGTTTTCAAAATCTGTTTAGTTAGTGATAAGGAAATACTGTTTAGTTAGCTGATAAGGAATTACTGATATTGATAAGGATAAATGAATATTCTGAAACAATTGACATATCCATGCAAAGCAAAAACAGTGAAGGATTAAATTTTATTCGCAAGTGAAGTAAAGTAAAGGTTATAAGAATCGTGCATATTGTATCAAAATTAGAAAACGGTAATAAAATTAAGATTAAACTTCAGGAGGCACTGCTTGCAAGTTTACTTATTTGGAGTGCTTCAGTTGTCTTTTGCATGAGTAAAAAGAAGAAGCAACAGTTCCAAGAAAGCATTGTATTGAAAACAACAGGTTTGTTCTTCTTCAAGCTTGACTATGCAAGAAACTTTCTGTTCCCAAAATGTATCCCCAGAAAAGTTGCTGTTATTATCTGTCAGCATAGTTATTCTGAAAGGCTTTTCTTTGATCAGATTTAGTTCTGATATCATAGGATAATAATATTTTTCTGCATAATTTGTCACAAAAATAGAATTCACTCTATCCTTCAATTATTTATTACATCTGACACAATTAATTAACCTACTTATTACCATTTTTTGCCCACTTGAGTATATCAATATTTTTTTAAAGTCATATATTTTTACGTATTATTTTTAAGTAAAAGCTCAAAATATGTGGTGATAATAAACCTGCCATTCACGTAATTAATATTTTGTTTTGAAAATTTTACATGAGTTAACATAATTTAGCATGAAATAACGATTATTTTTGAAGTAATCTGTACATAAAATTCATATTTTCAGAATCAAAAAGTGATGTAAGTTTTCAATTTGCAATTTTACACACTTGAAAATTTTCACGATTTTTTGTTCATTACAATCTAAAAACGCTTATTTTGAATGTTTTGCTATATTTTAACTTGCAAATATTAAATTCATTTATTTTAAAATAATTTAAAATATTTGCGTAAAACAAGAAACAATCATTTATAGCTTTTTTTTTCAGAAATCAAACACTTAAAACATTGTGACTTAAGTTTTCAGAGATAATTTTACTCAAATTTAATTTATGAAATGAATTTTGAAATGAAAGTTGCTTAACTTGCTCAACTTTTCAAATGTTCAGCTCGAATAAAAAATCTTTCGGACATGCTTTGAATGAACAGTTTAGAGTAAACTAAGTCATGCTATACTGAAACCCATCTAATTTCTAGTCTGGAAAGCAGAAAAAATTTAATAAAAGCTGATGAAGATTAAATTTTTAATTCACTTTTTCTATTAAAAAAAAATTGACTACAAATAAAAGCAATCTTCTTTTGATGATTGAAATGTAAATTTTATGAGGATTTTGAAGCTGCAAATGTTGCAAACAGATTGTGATTCTGTTTGTGTCAAAAAATCATAGATAAGTAATTTCTTTGTGAAAAAGCTGAAATTACTGAAGTATGAATTATAGCGAAACACAAGGCCACAACAAATACAACAACAAATAAAGCAAAAACAAGATGTACAGGAAGTATCGCAACAATCGGAAAAAGTTTAAAAAAGCCTTTGAAATTTCCCAAGCAAAACCTTTTCCAATTTTTTAACGAAAACAAAAATCACAAAATATAAATTTATATTGACAAAATTAAAAAAAGCTGTCTCAGTTGCAGTTCTTTTTTCCCCTATTAAAATTTGACAATTTTAGTCAGGCCTAAATATTTCGACTAATCCTTTTCAAATTTTAATTAGAGAAAAACCTTCAAATTAAGTGTAAGTGTTAATAAAGGAAATTCGATATTATAATTAACTTAATTTGTTTAAGCAACCAATAGTTGAAAAAACATTAGTAATAGATGTTGGCCATCAGCAGAGTGAAAAAGATCACAAATCCAATCCTTGCCGTGAGAAAGGTCTACTAAATAGAGCATAATTTTCAACTTTGTGCTCATAATCCGATAGATTGTTGAACACTTTTTGATTTCAAATAAATGAATAATCTCTAAAAATCATATAATTCCAATTTATTCACTGCGTAATCAGTAAGCTAAGCCAAAAATAGATGTATTTTATGTACGTAGAACTCCTTTTTTTCCTCAATCAAATGAATTTCAGATGGAAAAGGTGAAGAAAATAAACAAGAAAAGGTTAATAATTTTCACGCTTTGATTACATTCGTAGTTAAGAAATTACACAAGAAGGAGAATCATTAGATAAAACAAAGCTGATATAATGAAGTAAATTTTACTGAATTGAACTGATTGATTGATTGACTTTTGAGAATTGTACTGCGATTTGCTCAGGAGTGATAGAAAAGACAGCAAATTTAATTGCTGTTTTTTCCATCACTTAATAAATTACACAAGAAGGAGAATCACAAAATATAAATTTATATTGACAAAATTTAAAAAAGCTGTCTCAGTTGTAGTTCTTTTTTAAAATATTAAATTTGCTGTTTTTTCTATCGCTTACAGACATTCCTAGCCATTGCAAAAATTGATTTCGATACACTTAGAGTGTTTTTTGAAACAAAATTCGCAATTAAGTGATTATCTAGAAAGCATTCAGGAATGCAAAACACAAGACACGACAGTAAAGGCAAGTAGCGATGTTGAATACACGCAAAGGACATCGGAAGAAATGCCTCATCAGTCAAGTGAACAACAGATTAGACCGTATCGCATTTAATTTTAGAGCTTAATTATTTTGTTACTTTTTAGATATAGAGAAGAAAAAATAATCTAACAGTAAATATTCTCAATTATCAAAAATGATCAAAACAAAAAGAACTATCAACTAAGGAAAGTTGCTTAATTGGATGACATTTTTGATTAATTAGTACGTTTAAAAATGCAATACTGTGCAGTTCTGAGGAAAGCTCAAATAAAGAGAGTTCCGAAGAATCTCAGGCCAATTCCAAAGTGAGTTTAAAAGATTCAAATAAAGGAAATAATACTGGCTCCAAAGAAAATTCACTCTCTGCCACTCAAGCTTAGCACAATTATTGAAGTGATGGCATATAAGACGGATCACCCCACGGTAAATGATCAACAATAGCATTATCTTTAACAAACACTAATCGTTTGAACATTTCTTCATCTCAAGCATTATTTCAAAACACCATTTGAAGCAAGGACAAATTTAGACCTGTGATTTCAGAATAGAATCTACTTCACTCAATACACGAATCTACAAATTCCAGATTACTCCCATTTGCTTCTCTCACAATAATTCCGATTCTTCCGCCCATACAGAAACTCCTTCCTCAATGCATTGATGCTTCGGCCGAAAAGATGATTACATTCACTACAAAGCCATAATATAAATTTTAACTAAAAATGTGATGCAGCTTCTAGTATGTTTATTAATGAAATACTTTATTGTTGAAACATCCTCAAATAAGACTTCACTGGAAACATGCACAGTATAAGCTACAAATTATGACCCAACATTTCAAGCTGTTGTGAAAACTTCCTAGCATGACTGAAATATACTTTCATTCCATATCAATTTATATAACTACTACATAAACTGCAAGCAAAGTTTGTTCACTGAAACAAAACTAACAGTGCTAAAAATGTGAAAAGACAGTAAACAAATCATAGAAAAGTACAAAGACGACAATCTCCAAAAATAAGAGTCTGACCATTACTTGAAAAATAACAGATTAGAATTCACAGCTATAAAAATCACATAAATTTAAAAAATTTCACTGATTTGTGAATTATATTAAAAAATTAAGAATCTTTATTGATGAGCCTTTATTACAAATTGACCAAGAGTTACAGGGTAATTTTAATCTATCTTCAGTCGAGGTTTATTCACAAATTCTTCGCCATTGATAAATATGAACAGCATTAATGCCAAAAAAATTAAAAGCCAAAATATAGTTGCAGTCACGTTTTCTGAAAACAAAAGTACATATTTCGCTTGAAAAAACAACTAATTCCTTACACCTGCTCAAAAATCAGTACAAAATAATTCCGATATTCTCAAGATCAAAAAATTAATACACAATAATTGTCAATACTTTCAAGATGTATTTGGTTCATATTATATAAGATTAATGACATCAGTTCAAATCATTTCAAGAGATGATATTTAAAATTATACGCCAGATACCAAGAATTTAAACTTTTTAATGATTATGAAAGGATAAAGTGTAATTCATGTTCAAAAACAGAGTTTTACCAGCTACTAAAATGCAAAGAATAGTCATCGCAGCAGCAAAAATTGCACCCACAATAGCAGCACCATGATAATCAAGACTAAGCACTGTAGTTTCGAAATTAGATGGTAAATTATTGGGATCAACTCGGAAATTTCCAAGGAAAAAATCGATTGCATCCTGAAGTCATCTTCATGCAAACATTATATTAAATAATCTCGTATCTAATTATAACATTTTATAAATTATAACTGAATTCTTTAATGCGCTAAAATGTATGAACGCTTGTGAGAAAAGTAAGAAATTTCAAACCTGTTTATATCCATCTGCAAAATTGTTACGGTAGTAACGAGTAATAGCATTCACAAGATCATTACATGCTCCAGAATAAGTTCGTTTACCGAAGCGTGTATAATCAGCCTGCAAGATGAATTTTCACATCAGTAATTCTTATGAATTATATAACTAGAACCCACAGTAGCACTGACAACAAAAAACCATACATAATTTCCTCATAATTACCAGACTATGTAGACCAAGAAAACTGCAAATAAGTGATTTTCTAAAAAGCGTAATCGGATTCATAAAGTAGGATAAATGAAAAGTGCTGAAATATATTTACATTAAAGAGCCGCAATTCAATTGTCATTACTTAAAAAATTAGCACATGACTTCCATTACATTTCTCCCTCCTGCCACAAATATAAAAATCATCACACTTTCAAAGCTCCTGTTCCTGCATACTGAAGACTGCATTCATCTCCATTATCGGCCCAAACTAAAAAGAGCATATACATACTACTTAGATAATACAATTGACTTTCAAATATCACTAAAGATAAATAAATGCATACTTCTTTTGAAAATAGCAGATAATTCGGGGAAACTGTCCACTTCGCAGCCATTACCAATAATCCTAATGAACGACAGTTGATCTTTCAATGATTCCTAAAAAAGATATTTCACGTAATGGTGGGAGTCAACTAGCAGTTCTGTCTCATGTAAAGGAGTTGAGCAGAGGTTCGCTTTTAAATAATAGAGCAATTATTGCTTAGCCAAAATTTATGATAATTTACTTTGCTTGTATTACTTATAATACAATAGAGTACCTACTTTTGATATATAGAATAGTATTATCAATCACTAAACATCACTGGTTCGATGACAACAGACACAAAATACAAGTGAAAAACACAGACAAAATATATATAAACCTTAGCTAACATTGATTGAGTCACATTAGTCCTATCCAAACAATCCATGCAATTGGTGCGGAAAAATCCTTTCTGTCTTTGCATACGCTCGGGGCTATTTATAAATGATGCAAAAAATCTGAAGAAAAAAGTTGCTGCAGGAAATTTAGTTCGAGCGCTTAATTTTACTCAACTGGTTTGCTCAGCTTTTCTGGTAATATATTTAGTATTAAAAGATAGCGACAAATTAAAAGAAAGTTATTTCAATCCATATATAAAAAAGATATACCCAAATTCAGTAAGTTCAGGTCGTAACTGTGTTTTTAGCATATCCAAATGACCCCAACTAAACACGCCACACTCTTTATGAAAATCAAAAGCATTGAGTCTGAAAAATTCAAAGAACGAATTTTGAATACATACATAAAAGTGGGATATTAGATTTCTCAATACAACATTATTTATGATTCATTCTCCTACATAGGACAAGGCATGAAAAAATTTCTTAATTCATTTAACATCTTCTAGAATTTAATTACCTCACAAAATCTAAGTGCGTACGCATGACAACTCGTTCAAGTTCTCCACCAAGACGTCTTTCACGTCCACGTTGATTAACTAAATTCACGATCACCTAAAATATAGTACTGAAATATATAATTATAAACTGGTATCTTCAACAAAAAATCTACCACGATTCTGTGCTTTTTCAAAGCACATGAATTTAAATGTTATTTCTACAAACAAAAGCGGAATAAACTACAATTTCAATATCTAATATCACATCTTTCATATCTAAAAAACAGAGAAGCGATGAGAATATTTTAAGATACAATAAGATAAGAGTGTGTTCACAAAAAAATAAAACTCAGAGATCCTAAGGCAGGAAACTAAGAATCAAGAAAGTACCATTCTCGAGATGCGTTAAACAAACCTTCTTTTAATTTTTTTGATAAAGTAACATTTTGCCAAATTTTCTTACATGTTTTCCTCCATAAATATTGCGCTGCATCATCATATGTCGTTGGAAAGCTTCCGTTTGATCATCGACAGGATTAAGTAACGGTTCTGGCTGCCACTGAAGATTCGGTTTCTGCGACCAATATAAGGGTATTGATCCCCTCATCTAAAAACTATAGAGAATGCAACTGAACATTTATAAATTCATCCAAGACATAAGCTTATCCAAGACAAGCTTTTTTGTCACCATTTCGCTGGACTGGAAACCATAAAACGTAGGTAATGTCCAAAATAATCTAATTTTCACTTGCACAAATGCTGTCAAACATCGTTGTTTCGAATCACCATCCATATCATATTCTACTATTTGCTCCGTTTCGACATAATTTGCTGAATTTCCATCCACACCCACTCCCCTCATATTGAACCTTGTACCAGCTCTAAAACTGTTAGATTTGCTTTTGCTATACTTAATTCTTGATTTTGGCCAAAAAGCTAGAAAAATTAGCAATATTAGCAATATATAACACTATAAACCTGTAAACAGATCTTCTGGAAATAATGCAAAGTTGAAAGACATGTCCATTAACAACACATCGGCTCACATCACAAAATCCATGTATTATGGGAAGTATAAAACGATTCAATTCAGGCTTGGTGATAAAAGAAGTGGACAGATAACGATTCCATACGAAACGTTCGTCTGACTTAAATAAAAAAACTTGTACCCAAATAACAGTGAAGAACGAAGCGATTTAATGTGCTTTCGAAAACTCGTTGAATGCAAAAATAAAACAAAAGTGTAATTCCCTTAATATGTCAGTAACTCATGGAACTTAATAAATTTTTTAGATAAAGTTCACATAAAAAATTTCCATTCACATCAATTCATGACATGGATAAAATATATTACACAAGAAATTTGGCAATATGTAAATTTGATACCGATCTTTATGATGTGATGGAGAAACCGAATTGATAATTTTAAGTGAAAATAAAAACTAACTCGATCCATCATAGAGAGCCTTTTGAAGAGAGGTGTAGCATTTTCAGCTAACCACTGAGCTGAATGAGATAAGTCGTACGTGCGAGAAAAATAAAACCCCCCAGATGAGAGAACAAGTTGTATCATTTCAGTAAAATGCTTGTTGTACCAGATCTTAATATTAAATGAAACATGGTGATTTACGCAAACATAAATTGTACATTAATACAAAGAGTAAAATGAAAAAATTACTTGTTTTTCAGTTAAATGCAACACTGTTCTCTCAAAAGGCAAGATTTCTGTTTCGGTTATATTCCATATTTCATTGCCATTTAAAACACCTTTAAGGTTTGCTTTTGTTATTACGATTAGCGCGTTTCCTAAACAAAATTAATTTTTTAAAACTAATTATCAACTGTGCAATATAGCTGAAGCTCGACAAAATTTTCCTCATAACAAAAAGTAATAGTAGGAGTACGCACGAAATATCGAATATCACAGAAACTTATCAAGTCAGTAAACAAAAGCTGACGAACCTGAGACTAGTTTTATGATACCAATAATTCCATGAATAATCTTTACTTCTGCATCGCTTATAGGTAAAGGGTTTTCTGAATTTCCTGTACAAATATGACAATTAACTACACAAATTTGATATAAAATATAAATGAATAAAAGTATGTGAAAATGCGGAACTTTAGGAAAATAATATGATTAACTTACTTATCAAACTTAATTTATTTGAATTACGATCAATTTCCAGATACGAATCAGAAACTAATCCACCATCACGTCCTCTGGGCTGAAGACAAAATCTTTCCGGAAAAATACACCTGAAAGGAGAATCATAGATGTTAGACTGCCGCATATTTATAGCCATCTTTTTATAGATCTTTTTCGATGCAGTTAGTGCCCTTTGTGACTAACCTTATTTTGAATGCGCTTAAAAGGTTCAACAGCAAGAGTAAAAAGTTAAATGTAAACTCAGTTCAAGAACTACTAATTCGAAGAAATATTCGCTAACAAATTCAGCTGTTCGTAGATCTCAGTTGGTCCTTCCATCGGCTTCAAGTGATCAAAACGAAGTTTAACAGGCCTCCGTGAATCATCCAACTTCTTAAAACACATCGTTCACTTTTTCGTTCTTAATGATGATTAAATAATAGAATAAAACCAAATAGAAAGATAGAGGAATCGAAATGTAGTAAATGTCAAAACCATTAAAGAAAATCACAGACATACTTCTACCTCTGCTTTCGAATCTGGAACTTGTCTTGCTTTGCTCCTACTACCTCTTTGACTTTTACTCACTTTTCTTCCTGAAACAAGTAATTGCACAAATACAGATGTCAATTTATTTCTTCAAAATTTAGCAACTTGGTTCTCCAACCTAAGAGCAATTTGCGAAGTTCTAAACATACTATAAATGTTTATTTATGATTGCTGAAATTTTAGTATCACCATTGTGTCTCATCAAATATCTCTTGATTCACTTTTTAGTGATTTTCAGCTTTCACAAAATCATCTTCAAGCTTAGTCTATAGAGCTGACATTCTCATTAGTGCGCAGTCTTTACTTATGAGTGCTGAAATTGTTTTTCTTCTTGTGGATGTTTACTTTTACTTTTTTTCAATTTTTGTTCTTATTGTGTCTATAGAATATTGTTTAAAATGCTTTTCATCACATCAATTACGCAATCTGTTTTTTTCTTGTACTATTAACTTAATTCTTGGATAGCATGAGTGAGATATTTAGGCATTCATCAGTATGTTTAATTGTTCACAGTTGAATTATTTTAACGATTTACCTGCTTCTAGCAAGCTGGTTTTCTTTTTTGCTCTCTGTAAATTCTGTCTGCTTCTTTTGGGGGTTTTCAACATCATAACTTAATCTTTTTTACGTTTGCTAGAATTGAAGTGAAAAGCATAAAAGTTGAACGAAGCAAATAGGTCACCTTTGTTTGAAAAATAACAAATGGTGCAAAACTAGACTTCTGTAGTGTTTTTAATGCTGCTCCATCATTTTACATAATCATAAAATTTGAATCATTTTTAATACATTTGTGACGAATTTTGCGAAACTAGCAACTTATCAAATGCCAAATAATTAGTCTTGGTTATGTTTTGAAACTATCATTGTGTTATTTATATCTCACATTTTCTACTTTAATTACTAGTAATTTTATTTTTGATTTGTTAAAGTTATTCATTTTAGAAAATAAATATCAGTTCTTTTTCATTAAATTCAACTTAATTTTTTAGTCATTTTGATCAAAGTTTGGGTTAATCGCAGGATATGGCTGAAGTGCGTGACATACCCTCTGGAACGTATAATCTCAAACTGGGCGAATCATTCAATGACAGAAGAGAGAAATCTCTCTATCACACTCTCCGATGTATGACTCACACTTGAAAATGCTTCATGGTTTTATTTATCATATTGTAATTTTACTGTTACTAATTATATATTTGAGAATTAGTATTGTGCCGAAAATTATAGCTTTAAATTATGTCTAAATGGAGATATACTCACGTTTTGAAGTTACTGATACAGTTTCACTTGGCAGAGTGGCTAACCTTGTAAAATGCCTTCTTCATAGGAATGTCCCTTTTCATATTTATCTGTGAATAAGAACTGGATGATTTCTTCATTTTCGACATTGATGATTTTCAGTCGATTTTAAACCAAAGTCTTTGGCAGGTGAAAAGGAAACATTCATTGCATTTGGAGGAAATGGTGATGTGCAGGTAAGTCTTTTTTTTCTGTGTTAAAAAGTTTAGGGTGCCCAAAAAGGTACGAGAATCATGTTCAACTGAATAATTCACTACTAGTAGGCAAAAATCTTTCTTTAGCAGGGTGGAAATAGATGTCAAAATAATGATTGCTCTAAGACTAATCTTGCCTTTTTTGATAGGTAGCAGTGCCTGGTGAAGGAGATGCTTTAACAGTATTTAAAGGGGCTCAGAAGTCAGTGAAAGGGGAAAAAGAATGCTTGCTGTTTTTTGATCATGTAACTGGAGAGATGAGGATTGAAAAGCTCTCGTCTACAATGTCTGTTAAAAAAACTCGGTAATATTTTGTGTTGATAAAAATATCAATATTTTTGTTTCGAAGGAATAATCGCTTTTGTTTCGATTGCGTAACGATTATATTAATTAGAATCTGATGTAATCATTATTCTTTTTAACAGATGTCACACTTTTTGTCGTTAAATTTTCATTTATTTTTGACAGGCCAAGCAAAAATGCATGAAATATATAATGCTATGCATTAAATTGATGTAAAAATCAAGTACAGGAAGTTCCTCCTATATATAATTTTGGTTATAATTTTAACGAATAGTGGGAAGTAGTGACTCGTTATTTTCGCCTCTGTAATTGTCGTTGAGCAAGTTTCCAGAGGTAACGAAGACAGTACCACAATTAAATTACGTGCCGAAATAGATCGATTACGAAACGAAAATAGAGGTAGGTCAGATGATGACATGGAAGAAACGAAGGTATTTATTTGCTGTATGAGTTTATTTCATTCTATTTTTCATGGTTTTTCTGTGAGTAATATCAAGAATGAGCTTGAAGTAACAATGACTGAATAATTATTCTAGATAAAATGGAGAAGCTGCTGTATGTGAGATGAAAGTGCATTAATTGGCAATTTTTGTTCTAGTTTCAATAATACATAGCTTTGATTAGTCAGATTTTGTTAGTTTTAACCAAATATTTATTTCAACTATTGTTATCTGCAAGAAATGTAAGAGTTTTTCCTTATTTTTAGAGCTCAAGTACTTCCTCGTCACTCACATCATCAGAATCTGGTGAATCCGATTCAGAATCTGATGATGAGATCAGGAAACCAGTTCCTTTACAGTCGAAAAATGAACATAGTAGCGACGAAGATCCCAGAAGTAGAAGTAGCGATAGCGAAGATGAAGATTTACAAGGTAAAAAATATGTTTCATAGTTTATTGTCACTTTAAAACAATCTATGTAGTTTACAGCTTGAAAATTATTACTTCTTTCGCATTTAATAACAGATTAAGTTGTTTCCTTATGTTTTCCAATTTTAGATCTTGTCGTCGCGAATACTGTCCGGATTTTGTATTGCATGTTTCCGAGACTTTTATTTTTCCAATTTGTTTTCATAACTTCTTAAAACGTGTGACTTAGAATTGGAACATTTTAGATTTATAATATTAATGAAAAAAAATTGTTTAAGAAGCTCTCGAACAGCAGTTACGATCAGATTCGATGCCATCAATTGATGATACTACAACAAAACAAATTAAATCATACCCACCTCCATCAACGCTTTTGGTTAACAGTAATACAAAGAAACTGCTACATGACGATCTGCAACTGAGTGAAAGTTCAGATGAAGATTAAGATTTCTTTTGCAGGAGTATAAGAAATGCTTGGCTTTGAAACTTGGATATCATTTGAATTTACTGCTTGTAGCATTGTTCATTTCATTTATATTAGGAAAAATTTCTTTTCGAGGAGTGTAAAAAGTAATTCCCGACGGTTTTCAGAGTTGTCATCCATAATCACTTTGTTTGAATGTAATTGAAAGCTGTTCCTACAAAATAAATTTTCAAGATATATAGGGTGAAAACGTGCTGTCATTCATATAGCTTCTAATTTTTTATCCGTATTATTTTTTGTCCCTATTTCTGTCTTATTTTGTGAGTCTTGAAATGTGCTCATATAGTGATGGGATGTAAGTACACGTCTTGTATTAATCTCTTTTTACTGATGCAAAATAAATTACATTTCACAAAAAACATAGATGTTTTCGAATCGTAAGAATTGTGAAGTCATTTACATTGGATACTAAAACTTTTAAGTGGTTTTTATACCACGAATACCATTGTCGCAGTACACAAAATATGTGTTAAACTTTTTTTATCTACTATTATTTACATCAGATAGATGATTCGTCAGAAATCCTTTCTTTTTGAAATCGAGTAGTAGATTAAAAAAAATTAAATTTTCTAAATGTTTTTTCGGATTATGGTAAAGGAAAAAATCTGAAGATATATAATATGGTTAAGTAACGGTTATTGTCCGTGTTTTGTCTAAAAAAAAAATGTGATTTCGATCATTCATTAACTTGTGAGAATCATCATGTGAATTTAATTTAGAGACTAATTGTTAACAAATGCCTTACACATTAAAAATTTTTATTAATGCATCACGGCTAAATATATAGATATATGTATATATAGTTTGAACATTTTCAATAACATTAAAATGCGTAATCTAACTTTGCATCCATTGCTGTTATATATATCACTTTTAGATGGTGAAATCAAAAGTACTATAATACATATTCATGCGGAAGGAGAAATATTAGGAACTGATACAGTTTAGATTTTTCATCATTGTTAAAATTATGAGAAATGAAGAAAAAGACAAACTTGGTTGCTAAAGTTACTTCATGTAGTGCTTACACTAAATTAAGCTAACTTTCCTGCCTGGGATGAAACTAAAGCACAGCAAACCATCAGATTGAAAAGCACTCGAGTTAGCTAACAAGATTTTTGTCCCTTTGCGTAATACTTTGGTTCCATTTGAGAGAATGTTTTGTTTTGCAATTATTTCCTGAACGACTGCCAGTTATTGAAAAAAAATTAACTGAGCATTCGATGATAACTCATTACAAGTTATTCGAAAATAAAAACATCGTCACTCGTGTTTCATTTTTGATACTTGCTTAATATACTAGGCACTAGTGAGGGTGCCACCCGGTTGCTCGTCGAAGAGCTTAAGAGTTCTTGTACGTCTCACTGAAACAAGCAAACTTTCACATCTGAGTAGTTGTCATTTAAACTTATAAAGACTTCAGAATATAAATAACCATATAAGTAACCGTATAGGTATTACCATATTCAGTTTTACCAGTAAATATTGGAGTGCAGAAAGCAACTTACGACTTCACTATTTATATTAATAGTATGTCAAAAAATGGCAAGATGATAGGAGTTATAGCAGTGAATTATAGAAAAAAGGATTTGTAGCCTTAATTATAGAAAAAATTACGATGACATCTGATTAGTCACATCATAATCTAATTTGATGAACAGTGGATCTGAAGAGGGTAGTGATTATGCTCAACTTAAGCTCCTATTTTAATTTTTTAAGTACCGCTTCATGAGGAATTACTATAAGGAGACTTACAAGATTTGCGATTGAACTGCCTAGCTTTGCGACGATGGTCTCTTGGCTCACTTTGGATGGTGGCGGCTTTCACCAAACCGTCAAGGATCTCGTCATCAGGAGATTCTTGTCCAGGACTTACAACATCCACCGGTCGTGTAAGCGACTTTAGAGCTACAAGCATCAATAAGGTAAAGAGTTTCCTAGCGTAATTTCTATTCTACCGACTGAGGATTTTAAAAAAGTGATAGTAAGCACTTACCTTCCCGCTGACCTATTACCCCAGATGACGTTCGATCAGGAGCAGCTCTAACTCTCGTCCTCTTCATTGCATCGTCATTGTTTCCACCCGTCAACATGCGAGACATCGCTTCATGTCGCTTCAAATTTAAATATTCACATGAAAAGTTGGATAAAGGAGATGATTTATTCCATAACAAGAAAAATTCTAAAATAGGGGTAGGATAATAAGAGTGAGTTACCTGCTCTGCATTCATTTGTACTGGAGCGCGTCTAGGGATTCTGTTTCCATTTAATTCCACATTATCCTTGACGTTCTGACTTTCCAATACCCACATCTTACCTCTAGTTTTATTCCGTTCCCGCTTATCTGCGAGACGTTTCCGCTGTTGCAAAATTTTATCTCGTGTTGTGCGGTATTCGAGAGCAAATTCATTGACCATCTTGAAAACACTCATCGGTTTTAACTTGGGTACTTCCTGCACGCTGTATCCAAAAAAGAGTAGAAAGGCATGCCACCTATAAGTTTACGACACGATTTGCTTCATTAAAAGTGATAGATAAATATGTATTTGTTAATAATGATGATCATAAGGCTAACTAACCAACCTATTGAAAGCAATTCTGTAGATTGCTTTCAGTTGATGGATTCGTTGTGCAACATCGTTTAAATAATCGTTGATTTTTTGCTTCATTGATGACGAGCTGTCGTTTTTGCTGATTTTTCCCAAGTAATCCCATGATGCTTTGCAGTCGTGTTCTAATTTTTTAAGGTTCGATTCTAACTCATCATAGTCGAACTGCAAAAGTCATCATATAGGTCAACATTTCTAAGCATAGTGACATATTTTTAGGAACTTAACTTTTTATTACGTCGACATTTTGCTTTTTGTGACTTCTACACTCATGTCTACAAACACATTATGACTAACTGATCCCATTTTTGTTCACATTTTCCCGTGCCAGCACAAAAATAGAATAGCAATTTTTGATGAACAATAAAGTTACCCTAGCAGTTCGAGCGACTGCACCAAATTCAGAATATAAGTCGGTGCCATCTGGATAATGCTCAATCATGTATTCAGCTAAATGATAGGTCAATGTATGCTTGTAAACCGGATCTTTCACCTCTGATGCCTTAGTTAAATAATCCAGCTGGAAACCTTTGATCTGAAATACATTATATCCGAATTATAAGCGCAAATTTGTAGAAGGTCTTTCGACGACATTACTAAATATGATACTTCAGTGAGCGATTTTTCGAACTATTTATTAAAAAAATAAGTTGCAAAAAAATTTCTTCCTAAAAGGTTGTCACAAAAAACTAATGCTTTGCTGAAATTTCATTGAAGAAGAATAGAATATTTATGAATAAAGAAAGCAGTACAAATCACTGTTAGTTGTACAAAGTAGATGATAAGCAGAGAGAACTGTTTTATGTTGTACATATATAGTTAGATAGATAGACAGATATAGATGGATAGATATAGATATGAGTTTGAATAATGCTAAAATAAATTACATTGGTCCCATTTAGAGTATTCCCAATAATTAATAACATTCCCATAGCAGTACGAAATGTTTTTGACTCTTCTACTTCCTTCATGGCCAGTTGTAAATCCATCAAAGGTTCAGCAATATCCTTCAAAATTGAAAATATTCAAATTTTGATATGAGTCTGATTTATGTGCCGCTACACATCAGAACATTTTTGAATTAAAGAGATGTGGGGGCAATGTCAAGATCAAACCAAAATTTTAAAGAGCTGAAACCAATAAAGTAATCAATACAAATGTGCAAAACCATCTGGTTTCAGTTCTTTTTAAATGAAAAAACAAATGGCATAGAGTGATATCTCATATAATGGTGGCAAAATGAAGGATACCAGCAAAGTTCCTTGCCTTTTCACAATTTTTATAATCCAGTGTAAACACCCAAAGCCTAAGTCTTTCCAGTAAGCATGGTATTTGGGCAAGTTTTAACAGGAACTGCTCGGCTTGACCTAACGGAACGTCTGGATTTTCCGCCATTTTCAACTCAATTTGTTCTATTTCCGCTGGGCTCGGCATCATTGTACTCAAGATCTTTTCAATACCTTCCTTGTTCAGTACCAATGAATCGAATTTCTAAACAACGATCACATGAGAATTTTTAATCGCAAGGTTTTTCCTCATTATTATTTTTCGCTATTTTCAAAATAAACAATTCCCAGTATAAAATAAGGACAAGGAAGAAAAACAACGACTAAGCTAACATCATAACTGTAGGATTACCATAATCGCGGTTGGAATCACATTTATGGGTGGTAGCTTCGTAAGCCCAATATTAATTGCCTGAGAACGTTTCAAAGGTAGCACTTGTAGAGTTTGCATTCTGTGTTCACCATTGAGGCGCTATAATACGAATAATGTCATATATTAAAACTAAGAATCGTTTATTATTTAAGTATTGTTTCAGTCCGTTATTCAATTGCTTGTCAAGTTCGCCTCAATGATAATAAGTAATACATACACTAAGATTCTCCACATTAAATTTAACATGTATAATTAATTACTTTAATAGCAGAGGTTTCTTTACTCTTTTGTTCGAAAAGTTGTGCCAACTTGTTAGTGTCAATTTGGGGCAAGTCCAACTTATGCCAGAATGTTCCCTTATTTCTAAGTGATGGAACAGGTGGTAATTCAGATTGCGCAGGCTTCCAGTGCAATTTCAGCGTTCCCGTCTTCGACACTGACATTCCTGAGTCAATCAAACTCTTGAAAAAAGCTGTCAACAGAAAAACAAAATTTTAGGCACAAAATCAAACCAATGAACGATAGTGACCATATGCTAACACAAAAATAAATTTTACACCTGGACTAGGATCTCGAGTTGCCTGACTGACACCAACACGAGGAGCCAAAAGAGGTGGAGGTGGAGGTGCTCCCAATGCAACCGGTAATGGTGGTGGTGCTGGAGGTGCGCCTCCTATAGGCACTGAAACTTTTTATCTGAATCAAAAAGTATTTTTGAGACTGGAAAAATTATGCTAGCACATAGTCCAACACTATTAATTAACTTCTTGAAGATGAATATTTCAATACAAAAATTAATCAGCAGTTACGAATAACTTTCCACTCAAACTGGCAAGTATTAAAATGCTGCTTATGCATAACCTTATGCATTAGAAGTACATTACGAAAATACGATAGTAACTCAAAAAACAAAGTAGAAACAAATCTCAACGAGTTTTAAGAACAATACAATTCTTAAAAAAGTAGAACCTGGCGGGATGTCAGCGTTCGCATCTATAGGGAAAAGACCTTTATCCTGTGCAATTGCTGCTAATCGAGCCATCACCAAGGGATCTTGCTCAAACTCATCTTTGTGAAATTCAGAAAAATCCAAATCATTAATAATTAACGGTTTCGACTTGAAATTTTCTGCAGCCTGCAAGCTCCTTTTTAAGTACTGATTACACTGTTATACTCTTAGTTATTTTTTTTACTGAATTTTGAAAGAGAATTTTAAGCAATAATTCAATTTGAAAAATGTTTTCAGATTTTTGGTAATGATAATGCCAAATACAGACTGTAAGTCTTGTTTAGCTGAGCTTCTCAAATATGCATTTATGTTCACACAGTAACCTTGTGTGTTTAATCTCTTTTATCATAACGTCTATAACTAATCCTACTGTTATCAACAGTAAACTGAAAAAACTGCGATTCTAGACATTTTTTTGATCTTTTTCTGATCAACTTTTGAAAAATTAATTTTTTTTTGCAAAATTAGGCTCAAAATTTAGCTCTTGAATCAAATCACAAGTTGATGAGTTAACCTTTTTCCATTGTATTTCGGCTTCATTCTGCTTTGGTTCAAACAATGCAGCATTCTGTTCCCGCTTCAGGGCTCGGCGACGCAATTGCGCCGCAAATGCGTTTCCGCCAACTGCGCTACTATCTTCCTCTTCTTCGTCAACCTGAAATAATGAATTAGTTCCATGAGAAGTTGTACAATGAATATTTTATACCGCGGAAATTTGCTAAAAAAGCATACTTTGGCCTTTGGTGGGGATACTCTCGTCGGTTCCGCTTCTTTCTTAGTCATTTCTGGGAATTCTATTCGTTTGTCTTCAGTTGGAGAGAACAGAGTTGTTGGAAATGATGGCGGAGGAGCTCGAACCTGAGCATGATATTAATACTCTTCAAATAAAACTCATTTTGTTTCTTTAGTGACTTTTTTATGTATTCATTTCTTGTGTTCAAAGGCCAGAAGATATGAACTCTCAGACAATCCCACCGCAGAAAACCTGCCAGTACTCCAAAAAGTATTATTGTATAGCAAGATAGAACAGAAAACTCGCTGCGAAACTAAGGCCATTTGAGAAATTTTCTTAGTACAATCATTCGCGACGGATACAAGATTCTTAAAATTTTGCTAACTATACCAGCCAAGAGTATGCGCATAACATGATAACTTATCAGTGACAAAAACATTGAAGAAATGGATATGATGGAAAATGAAGTCAAGAAAAATCTGGTAACCGGTTTTTCATTTTCTTCGGTATTTTCCATATCTTCCGACTCCTTCCTAGTCAGATCCTGAGCTGATAATAACGTCTGATTATCTGCAGATGATGGCGTTTGTGTTTTCATTTTTGATATATTCTGAAAAGACTTTAATTTTGGAAAGAAAAGAAAACACATGAAGGTAAAAGTAATTATTTTTTCTCAATATCATATTACGCAGTCAGAATTGAAGAACTGATAACTGACAGGATCATAATTGTTGTTGTTAGGTTCAGATTGAGAAGGGATAGATGAGTGTACATCCGAAATTTTGTTTCTCCAAAATGGCGTAACCTTCGATCTGTCATTCACCACTTCACCATTAGAAGTATCAGGGAGAACATTTGTGGATGGTCTGTAAAGGTAAGAGAACAAAATGGTTTAGATTTTTTGGTGACTCAAACGAACGATAATCACTTTAATTGATGCTGGGAAAAATTGAGAAAGTAAAATAGTACAAATCGTAAATGTGTTCTGTAACATTGCTCAATAGCGCAACTTTTTAATTTCAATGAATAATAACTTAAATTCTGACTTTTATGAAAACATAACATACAATTCAAACTTTTGAATATTATTGTTGACAGCATTAAGCTTATGAAAATTATAATGCTCCTGCTGGCGAGCCAAGGATTCCTGATGTCGCCGGCGAATTGCGCTCCTTCGATTAACCGATGGCGATGCCTGCACTCTGTAATCATTTATGGATCATAACAATATGAATATTATTGATCTGTTACTAATTGCATATCATTGATAAAACATTTAATGTGGAATCGTCAATACATGATGCTAATTATGCCCATTGTTATTAAATAAAGAAAGAGTAATGTTAATAGTAATAATATTTTTCAGCAAATAACTTCAGATATACTACAATATTTTTTGAAGAGAAGTGTAAAATCTCGCTGACATTTGACCTTGAAAAATGCAGCAAGGTTATTAATACCCTTTATAGTTGTTATTTAATAAATCAATAAATCAAATAAATGCCTCATTTTAACAACGCTTTCATCACTACTTTCGGCTTCATCCTCTTGTTTGAGTACTTTTTCATAAAGTTTGCACTGGTCTTTGAGATCTTTGTGGCCAAGTTTCAGCATTTGCTTCATAGCATTTTCCAAGCCTTGCGATTCCAAAGCATCCACAACATCGTAATAAGTATCCTGCACAATGAGTTTGTATTGAAAATGAATGCTATGCATCACAGTAAAAATCTAATGTTCATTTTCTTAAATAATTAATTGGTTAACTTGGCAAGCTGAGCTTAAAGTATGCACACCTTAAAATTTGCATACAAGTAAGATAAATGAAGTAAAAGTAAGCAGACATGCTTACTTGGACATGACTGAAATGTGTTCACCTTTGATGAAATTACCTGATCAGCCACACCATTTAGTGTTTTATTGATAATCGTCATTCCATAGGTAAGCATTTCTACATCATTTGCATCTTCTTCATTAAGCACTTTCATCAAAGCAAACCAGTCAGGTCGATCTATTTGCAAGTAAAATTATATTTTTGCCAATCGAAATATCCATCTCCAAATATGCCTTTAGGCATTGTAAAAAACCCAATGCAAACAAAACTTGAAAAAAAACACATAAAAATATATCATTTTGGCATCTCACTTCCATTTCAAAACGTTCACATTCATATCCTTGAAAAAAAAATTACTTCTGTTTTTGTCGATTTTAGAAACGGCCGACATCAACAAAAGCGCATTGTGATCCGTATATTCGATAAATACTAGCAATAACTTCAAAGCAGTTTTCACCACTAATCGGTACTAAAATTATACCAGATTACCGAATAAATCGCGTGTATCATATTTTTGATTCACCTCGTCCAATTTAGCTCTTTCGTTAAAACAAAACTGATTATTAGTAACAATGCTTCTTAAGCTCTTCGAACTACATAATCATGTAAAATATTCAATTTGATCATTCAAAAGTAAGTGAGTACTTTGTTTGTTTATTAGTCAATTTTTGTTAAAAACTGAATAATAAAATAATCTCTGAACGGTATCTTTCTGAAAAGAAGTACTGATCAACTTCTGTCCTCAAACTAAATGAGCAATTTAATAAGAATGTCGGGAAAATGCAGAAAAACAATTGAAATTCAGCGCAATTTTCAGGAGGAGCACAATATGATTTCCCCGAATTGGGTAAATAAAATAATAAGACAAAAGTTCATGTGCTGAATTTCTAGTGAAAATATTGAGCAATGCAAATCTCTACTCCATTTTTATAGGTCAATAAATAAAATCGAAAAGTCTATTTTTTTATGCATACATATAAGATTTATACAGATATGACGGATTTTTAAGATTAAGAAGTGATAAGATAAAATGTAATTGCGAGAATATAGACAAAAAGTGACTAATTTTAAAGCTAAGCAAAGCAGAAGTCGTCTATTCATCCAACAGATGAATGAGCCAATTTTACCCTTCGAATTCTGAGAGCAATCAGATCTACTTCCATTTCCTCATGGTGAGGAAATTCTATAGAAAGGGGCCAGGAAAGGATTACGTTTGAAAGAGGACTGAGGTGTAAACAGGTCGTTCGTTCATCTTTGTCTATAGAAATAGTGCGAGATATTATCCAAGTAAAGGTCATTTTAACAAATTCAACTTGTTAAGATTTGAAAGAATTATCAGCTAATAACGTAGAATAATTAATTTTTATCAGTTATTGACTGATTACTAATTTTATCACAAACTGCATTTATCATTTTGAAACTGATTCAATTAAAATTCGTGGCACAGTGTTTTTTATGGAAAATGTGCTGACAAATCAAGCTTGCATCAAAACAATCAAGAAATTTGGATAATGCATCAAATTACATCCTTGATCTGTAATAAACGATGACTTTTAAGGTTTTTACTTTTGGAAAACTCAAGCTGGTCATCCACTGATTTTCTTCTTCTTTTAAATCTTGTTTTATTCAAATTTAAAAAGCTTGTAATTCATAAACTAGAATTACCGATGAATCGAGCAACTCATACAGCCATTGAATCGTGGCAATGTGAGCAATGATACCATTCATACCGTCCACATAAAGCATAACTTGACCTAATGCTGTAAAAGTGAGATATTAAGAAGTGGCATATTCAGCACATGTGGATTGTGAAAACTCCAACTTCAGATTTCGTAGTCAGTAAAATACATTTGTCAGATGCATATTACAGATGAAGTTTTTCCTTTTTATAATTTGGACAAACTAGTAAGTAACGAAATATTCAATATTTTCCCTGAAATAATAATGCAATACATGACAAAATGTTTGACTCCAAAGAACATAGCGAAATTCGCTTGTACAGTAATGTTACTGTAATGAAAATAATCCATTAGAAATTACAGCATGTCATCTAAGAACAATCTTTAGTTGGAAGATCAAAACATTAGTGATTTCATTCCTGCTAAAGTTTGGATGCGCTTGTTTGAGATTTTTTTTAAAAGAAAAAATTGCGACTATTTTAAAATAACTTTTTTTACTATTTAAAAGAAACTAACTTTTCACACGCCTCGTTGTAATCAAAGAATCGAAAATAATAAAAGCCTACCTCTAAGAATATAATTCTGATGATTCTGATCAGCATGCCTTCCAAGCTTTATCAAACACTCTAAACCTCCGTTCTGTACAAATTCATGCACTAAATCTTTGTCATCCTAAAAATTAATTTGCCATCTACTAGAGAATATTATACTTCAAATCTTAAATTCAATACAGAAGTGACCAGTTACCTGAAAAATTTGTTTCAGTGAAAAAAGAGCTCTTCGCTGGTCACGGCCGTTCGAATAGAGCAATTTATCTGCAACTTTGTTCTGTTTGTTTTTCTCTTAGTTAAATTCAGACTAAATTATCTTGACATTTCTGAAACCTTAAACCTTGAATATTGATCCCGATTATTTGTGTAATAAAAAGCTGCTGCCCAAAAAATAAACATTCACAATTTCTTACCAATGATCGCCTTCACTCTAAGACTGGTTTGGGTTCGGACGACCAAACTGTTTCGTCTACTGCAAAAATTAAAAATTCTGTCACATAAATACACAACAAAAAATATACTCTCATCTCTTTTCTCCACCAAAACTGCAAATTTCGGTGCTTTTTCATATTCATTCATTTTTGCCATACAAAATAAATTAAAAAAAAAAAAGATCATAATGTGAGATCGATTCATGACAGCGGCAAAATAACTTTTAAAAAACTCATTTTCCTAAAATAAAATTTTCAGTGATCCATTTGTTTTTTATTTTATTAGTAGTGATCTGTTTTATCTTCATAAATAACAATATCCACTATTGTTGAAAGAAAAATATTGTACTGAATGACCCCATCTCCAACGTCTTATCTATTTGACAGTTAAAAATACCAAAATGTGAAATGAATGATTCTCTCATTTCAAAAATGCCAAAAAATATGCCGCTTCTTGAAAGATGAAAGTTTCAATAAAGTTTTATAAAGATAAGAACCTTATCTCTGAATACTCTGATACAGATACATCTTCTTGATCACAACAGTATAAGTCACAAGGCAAACTGAGAGAATGACGCCACTTTCCCGATCTTTCAACGACTGAATCAGTCTTTATTGTATCGAAAGAACTTTTGCGAGAATCGGTGCCGCATCCAGAATCACTGCTATGATCACGGTTATTGCGATGATAACTTTTGCACGGAATTAATACTGAATTGCCCACCGATGGGGAACCTTCTCCAAGTTTTACTGGATTCGCTACTGTTTCTTCTGCCGGTAAGAGATCCGAAAATGTTTCCTTATACGTCCTAATTGGCTTCAATGGTGGGATATGTCTTGACTTATGAATTTGCTGAGTACTCAGCTTTGATTTGTCAATTTTTTGGGTTGAAATCGATGCTGATTTGTTGTTATTGATGAATCGAGGAACTACCAGTCTCTTGGGAGGAAGATCAGAATCGATGGTGGCAGTTTCAAGGAAATGTGCTCTAACTGGTGGTCCATCCACTGATGATGTGAACCAGGTTTTCTTTGGCAATTCTCGAACGGTTTTCCGTTTCAATGCACTGTTTCCATTGATATCTGCAGTATTTTTGCACGCCATATTTTCATAACTGAAGCAGCAGGAATCATAATTATCAGTAGCTGACCATTCGTTTGCTACTGAGGTCGAGCAGGCCACTGTCAAACGTCTTGGCCTGGTTACTTTCACCACTGATTTTACGGGTAATACAGAAGGAGGTAAAATTTGATTCTTGAAATCGTATTTTGGCATTTCCCACTGAATGTCTACAGCTGCTTTATCTGCACATTGGGCTGCACTCTTTTGTATGGACTTTTTGGTCAGTAATTGTGTGCTGATCGGGATCCCATACCCTTTTTGCAAAAGTGTTGTGAATTCCCGCGTAACACGTTTATCGCTAGATATAGACTGCGATGTCTCATACGCTTCAGCACTTGCAATACCACTGTCCTCCGTCTTCTTGATTTGGTAGGAAATGCTTGAGTCTTTTGTTTTGTTAGCAAATGTCATTTCTGACTTCAATTCCGTAGTCTTAATGAAGGAATTTTTTGATGCCTTTGATTTGAAATCACCACCAACTATAAATGTTTTATGCAAAGGTTTTGGTGATGATGACGAAGTAGCCCTTAGCAATTGCGGCAAGGATGATGTGGCAGACGCAAAACTTCGAGTCTTTAGCGAAGTCAGTGAAATTTTTGATCCTAACGTATGCTGGTGAAAAGTTTTTACAGCTTTTGGTAAACGTGTATTTGCGCAAACGTTAGCTGCAATATTAACAACAGTATTAGAGATAGGATGAGGACGATAAGCATCAGCTTCTGCGTTTACTACACTGTGCGCTCCTTTTCGTAAGAATGAGTTTTTACAGGCTTCAGAAGGGATGCAATGAGAAATGCTAGCACGAGCTTTCGAAATCCCTTTTTTTCCTGATTCTGTGACTTCGGACAGCATACCAGTTTCATCTACTCTTTTCTGAATATCGTTGTGCAAAGAAATAAAACACTATGATTCGGTCGGCATTAAAAACGACAGTTGAAAGATGAAAGCTTAATGTGTAGATTTTTTGTAATTACAATCAAGAAACTATCGAATCTCATATAATGCCAAAATATGTTCATTTGCAAGTAAAAAGAGTAAAATACTAAGCCTGACCGACTATTTTCCACCAAAAACGATTAGCTCCAAACATAAACATAATTCACAATTATTTATCTTAACGACGACTTTTTTTGCTGAAAAAAATGACAAAAATTTGTACTGAGAAAATTTGATATATTTTTTGTATATTCTGAAGTTGTTGTTGTGGCGTTCTAATATACATGAAGTCATTGCTATAAACATTCATAAAAGCGGCTAAAATATACTTTGATAATTGCCTAAAAAGTATTTTTGAAAACAAAAATCTAGCAAAATTCTAAAATTTCAAAATGGTTTTTTTGAAAATAGACTACAGCAGTTCTTTTTCCTATTGCTCAGTTACTACTATGCAATTACAAGACAGTAATCTGGAAAAGGAAAAATTTTCAGGGCATTTTCTAAGTAGAGAACTTGACTTAAGTGCCATTAAAGGCTTAGCTTAGAAAAACAAGCAAGTAATGTTACATTAGTGGGGAAGAAAGAGTTAATTGAACTGTCATAAAAGAAATAGAGAAGTAAAACAGACTACTCTGAATTAATGATGTTGAATTCAGTTACTCTGTACTGAATGATTTTATATCAATGGACTGATTTAGTTTACGAAAGCAGGGAGCATTTGCGTGCAAATATTTAAACAATATATTAGCAAAGAAAATAAATGAGTAATGACGCCGAGATGAATTTACTGCAGTAATTAAAAAAGAAAGGAATTCTTGATGAGTGTGATTTGTCGAAGAAATTTATACGGAAGAGCATTAGTAATCATTTGTACTGAAACAACAGAACAGATGAATATTAGGTGAAATAAAAGTAGAAGTTTGCCTGAAAGAAGATAGCATGGCAGTATTGAAGTAGAAAGGAAAGGGAGATGACGAAGTTATCTATGTTACATTTGAGATTGAAATTTCTATCATGGTACCCCGTTGATGACCGAGAGGAATGAGGACAAACCGGTACAGAGGACGAAATAGAGCAGAACTTAGGTACGGTTCAACAGAACCGTATCATTCCTCACTGATAACATCAATACCAGTACTACTGCCAATATCAGTATTGACAGTGCCCATCTATGATAATAATAACGATAATGCATTTCATTTTATGCTGCTATTTTCTTTGTTCACATATTCTTCAATTATTATGAACTATGTCATCCCGAATTTATGCGTACGTAAAAATAATCCTTTCTCTCAATCACTGTCCATATTTTGGTCATTTCTATATTCTTTCAAACTTTGTGACGTAATCCATCAAGCAGAACAGCAATAAAAAGTTTTGATGGCTGAATTACGAATTCATATCTTAAAGACATAAATCAGCCATACTCATTACTTTAAAATAAACAAATTAGATTTAAAATAACTATAGTTTAAGGTTTTGCAAAAATTAGGATTCCTGTAAAACTTTAGTTAGAACTTACTAAATATAACTGAACCATAGGAAGAAGTTACTCAACATAACTGAACGACTGTTTGCACATGAAACCAGCGTAAATTGTTGTAAACACTCAAGGAAAATGTCGCACAGTAAGGTAACTCAATTATGCTCATAGTATTTTGTTTTAAAGTAATTTTTAAGAAACTTACGGATCAATCTTGAGAATCTCGAGTTCATCTTCCTGTTCCATAAGCGACATCTCAGAATCCAAATACGAGCCATAATCACCGACACTGCCTTCATACTTATATATTTGTAACGCAGCACTATTAGCCTGGAGTTAATAAATTTATCTTTTACATTCTACATTTGAGCTACCACACAAAAATTTAATTAATTCTTACAGCCTAATCTGATCAATCTATGTTTACTGATTGAAGCTTAGCCTGAATACTTCAAGTTGATACATTTTTACAACAGAAAATAATTAATATAATTTAATCAATTATCAGTATTTGTTTGCTTCAAGACGAAATTAAATTATCTTAATTTTACACAGCTTAAGATTCCCATAAATATTTCTTGTTATTAGTTTGGGTCTTTATAGGTAAACAAGGAGATCAAAATGAGCAGAACTATATGATGATTACTCAAAAAGATCTCATTTTTAGGCTGTCTGAAAACTTTGATTAATTTGAATAATGTAGAACGAAGCAAATGAGCTAAAAGAAAGATATGAATTAAATATGAAATATTAATTAATTAATCTTTTACATTCCACAACTTAGCTATCATTCCATTTTACAAACTCTAACTGAATTGACTTTTCATCGATCTCTGATTACTTAACTTTGTCTTTCTTAAAAACAAATGAGGAAGTTTTTTTTAGTCAATTTAATACGGCAAGAAGTGAATTTCTCATCTGATTTTTAATATGGAAAATAATAATGAAGTTATCAAGGTATAGGATAAACTGAAACTTTTAAAGAACAAGAAAAGTACTTTGTGAGGTGCTCGAAGAGTACGAATAATTTCAGGTAGTTGTTCACCAATTGGTTGATGAATTGCAAAGTTGTACATCACGGGACGATTTGGTTCCAAATGTGAACTTGAAGTTGTGGCAAATGGATCTGAATCATCCACGTACTGAATACGACAGCTCAATGTGTCTGTTGCCATCACCATTTTATCACTTCTTCACTCCTAGTTCTTTTTTTAGTTGAATAAATATAAAATCTATGATCCGCTTATTATTTAAGCTCCAATTTAGCAAAATGATTTGGTACTTTCAGAATTTGCATTGACGCAGAGGCGCTCAAATATTAAAGTAGTAGGCAAATAACTTTTTGATGATTTATCAACATCTAAAAAGTACCATAAAAAGCATTGAAAATTAAAATATGAACAACTTTTATGTTGCAGTGTACGTGAGAATCGCAATTTAAAGTGAATTTTTAACGCATTAATAGTTCTATGTTCAAAATGAAGCTAGAAAATAGTGATCCAAGTAGCCGATTCATTCTAACACTAAGAGAGCAAGTTTAATATATTTTGCAAAAGAAGACTTAGAATATTTGAAATGAAAATAGAACAGTGTGTTGCTTTTATTCATTACTTTAGCAGTAGGAATGGATAGTAAGCAAAGAATGGAAACGCATTTCCAAAAAAATTTTAAAAATAACCCTAAAAGAGTCTTCACAACTTTAATGTTAAGCTTATCAAGTTTTGGTTTGTATGAAGCTGCTCTGAAGCATTAAAAAATAATAATAATCATGAAGAACTTGGAAACTCTTAAAACTAACGAGACTGCAATCTATAAGAGAAGTAGGAAAGCTTATTAAAAATTTGGTTTTTGAATCGAACTAATTATTTAAATCGTGCTTGCTTAAATGTTATTTGATACATAAGCAAATAAATTACTTGGTCAATCATTCTTCAATAAATCATATGTAGTAATGAAAATAATACGCCTAAGTCCTCAAATTGTTATCTAAGCAAGTAAACGCCTGATTATCAACACACGCAAAAATAAAAACTGAAGAGTTTTTGATGAAAATCAGTTCAAAATTAAATTTGTACGTTGTTAATATATTTTTCCTCAAACATTGTTTGAGTCTGAGCAATAAAATTTCCAAAAACAGTAATTAGTAATGCAGTAATCAAGCTTTAACCAAAATCTACATAATCTGATTTTGGACGCTTTTTTAAATCTATTTATTCATAATGAATAAATGCATCTAAATTAAAAAATTGAAAAGCTTTGTATAATGAATGAATATATTGAGAAATTTGAGAAATTCCGGCAGTAAAACTTAGACAACACAAAAAATAATTTCATTTTATAGAATACCTCAAAAACTTAAATTATATAAGAAAATAAAGAAAAATGTCTCAATAGACAATTTTAAAATCTCAAGAGTAGCGACAGATGTAACCTGCATTATCATCAAAACATTTGGTTATCACACCGGAGGCCATCCAGTATTAGTGTGCTGTCGCTTGATGCAATCTGATGATAACACATCTATTAAACTTGATTATTTTGATGCTTTAAGAATAATACCAGATATAATAACAAACGTGTATTACACTTATAGAGTAATGTAGAGAGTAATGTAGACGCTATTATTATCATATTTGTTATTCACAATTACGTCTTTCGCATAGTAACTGCCTGCTAATTAACAATATATAAATTATTGAGTTAATATTTTGAAAAGAATAACAGTGTTTTTGGATTCAAACAACACGAAACTCATTGAAATAAATATTCTATGATGCACTGAACCAATTCAATCTAAAAACATTATGTTTATTGGAAATAAAAAGAAAAGGTTGATAACATTCAAAAGAATATATTGCCGCTTTTTTAAAATATATCTATTATGGCAAATATTGTGAAAATTGCTTAATTAATAAGATAATATGAATAGAGCTAAATTACTTTTCATGACTGCAGAATTCATACACTTTTGGGCCATTTTTTAAGCTGATTTCACATTTTGAAGTCTTATCAATTGTGTATTAATTATTGTAAGTATACCAAAATGAAGACTTCGATAATTCATTACTTATCTCTTACCTCTATATAATAAATAATACATTTCCTACACCAGAAAAACATTAAACACTTCAACCAATGAAATTATTTTTATTTCAGAAAAGGAATTGCACGAAGAATGTTTACCTAAAATTCAATTACTATTAAAGTAAATTTTCAGACAAAACTATGCTCTTCAGTTGGCTTTCACTTGTTTCCCGAATTACAGTGAGGCTAATATAAAAATCTGCAAAAAAGCAGTTTCTATGATTTCTAAAAAGGGCCGTTTTCCATAAGATAAAGTGAATATTAACGTAAAATTTGAAGAAACACATCTATGACTGAAAATACTAAAAGAATTGTTACTAAAGAAGCATAAAGCAAATTCACTTCTACATGATAGAATTCCGCTTGAAATAATTATTCTTAGCATGTTGCGATTTAATAATACTTACAATTGCATAAAATCAGAAGCGCAGTAATTTTAATTTGATGGAATATCTAGTGAACACATTCAGCTGATACATCGGTAAAAGAATATTTAATAATGTAAAGGAAACTTGCAGTATCAGTATAACAGCATTGAAATCAACAATGAACATTTTTTTTAACAGATAAAAATATATTTAATAAAGGATGGACAATATCGGTGGCTACTGACTGCTAAACTGTAATAAGAAGAGCACGCTGAGGTGATGGAAAGGATAAGTGCGTATGTAAGAAGAAAGAAAGAAACCTGTTTTTGTTAGTTTTTTCTTAATCTATCAGCAATGATAGTTTTAACTATTAAATACGACTGCCGTTTATTTTCTCTAGAAATATTACAAAGTCATGATTTTCTGATGATTGGGATGGAAGAAATTCTGAAAACAAATCCATCAAATGATGGGCTTTTGGATCTTTAAATCACCAACAACAACATTACCTTAATTTACTACTGTTTGCATCCATAAAAAGCTGCAAATACCAAACTTTCAAAAAGACAGTATTTGAAAAATTTTATTAAAAACAGAATGTGAGGTACAGATAAATGTGAATGCTATAGAACGAATAAGGGATCAGTGAAACGAAATAAAACCTAAGTTAACCGATGGTAAATTGGAAATGCAATTTGACGTTATGAAAGATATCGAGCCACCGCTGCAGAAAGTGAGTGAAAAGAGGGCTAAATAAATATCCTATATATCCTGCCTGGAATTAGATTAGAGAATGTGTCAAGGTGCTCTAGTAAATCAATACACAGCAGTATAATAAACAAAAAGTCAGCGTAAAGAATTGTAATGGCTTGGAAAATAATAAAAATTACGTGAAAACTTGAAAACTGCTTAGACACTACACATTTTTCTTCAAAGATGTTTACACAATCTTGCTTATTGGTGATAGCATTATTTATCATAATGACAATAACTGCAATAATAAAAAAGCTTTGTACTTAGGTGAGAAATAAGCAATCAATAAGTGGCAGTAATTGTCAAGGAGAAATCAAAATAACAGCTGATAATTTATGAAAACCACTAATCTTATTTCTTAAAAAATACAAAACTGTTGAAAATGTAATACTTGAATTAAAATCTTTATTGACGCTATTCACGTTTATCTAGTACGCACTCTTGCAATGAATAATGAGTGAATATTCAATTAAGTGGTTATCAAGGAACGTTATATAGCAAAATGAGTTTGAAGATCTTTTGTACGAAGATGTTCGATCTATCTATTAAAAGAAACAAATTGATGCATAAAGTTCTATTCATGAAAGTTTTTCCACATTATAATGAATTAGATTGACGTAACTAATGATTTGCAGTACAAAGCAACAAATTATTTCTACAAATGAGAGTATATATATATAT